>RPOG01004981.1:23123-37749 GCA_008086565.1 Thalassoma bifasciatum | reverse complement strand
GGAGCAGACGAGAGTTTTAACGCTTTTACATCGAGACCCAAGTGTGACCTGCTCAATGTCAACTGGTATTAAACCCACGCTGAACTTCTTTCATACCAGGCTGTTTTCACAAATTCATCTGCCTTCAAAGACTCATCAGGGCTCAAATATGAAACATTAAAGAGGAAAGGAAGCTCAGAGTTACAGGGTTAAGCTCTTTAGCATTTAAGCAGCACATGAATATAGAAGAAACCCTTTTTTCTGAGTTTACAAATCTGTTATTCGCTTCATGCTGCAGATGCAAGATTAACATAACAATCATTTCATTACAGCATCGTGTATTTACAGCCAGAACTGCAACATGATTGGAGCTACACGTGCCAGGCCTTCACACTAATTTACAATCAGATAAAGCTCCAGTTAGCCATTAGCTTACCCACAAATTAAGTTCCCGTTCAGTGGTGACATTATTCATCATGATTACTGAGGGAGGAGAGGGGAGCGAGGCCAGCGTGGTTGTTACAAACCATATGTTCAAAGGGAGCACGGCCACAATTTGGAAACAATCTGAGTTCAGGAAAGACGGTGCGGTGCAAGAAAGTTCACACAGTAAAATGTGATTTTACACATCTTTTATTCTCGCAAACTGTTCTATGTCAAAATGAGAAAAGATTACAGAAGTCATTGTAATAACAATGAAGTATAGGTTGGTATCACCTCAATTACAAAATGTGTATAAACTTGAAACTCAGTTTTGCATGTCGACTACACAATGAAGGGCACTTGATCTGTTTTTAACATCTACCCGAAGAAGTTAAGTAAACTAACAAGTCTAAATCAACCACACTAAGACAAACAGACTCAGCAGATGTGCTAAAGGAGCTTAAGTTGCTCTGCTCTGATTTTGGAGTAAATCTGGACGACATTAATAAACACCTTGGAGATTTAACCAACGTAAAAACAGAACTAGAGGGTAACAGGATGTGTCGAAATGTGTTGCAACACATCGAAGAATTGGAGGTCCCAGTGAGCAAGGTGGAGGTAGAAGTTAAGAGAGTTCAGACAGACTTGGTTCCAACTGTAGACTGTGTTATTAACGGCTCGAAATGAAGCCTCCACAAAAAGTGCTCCCCCTTGTGGCTGGCTGCAGTATACGTCAAGATCTGCATCTCCTTGTAGAAATGTTTCTCACACCCTTACGCTGCGGTGACATAAAGATGTTATTTGGCTGCATTGTGTTCAACTCCGGGGCTGCACGGTGGCGCAACGGGTAGCGCTCCAGCCTCACAACAAGAAGGTCACCGGTTCGATTCCCCGTTTGGGCATGGTTGGCCTTTCTGGGTGGAGTTTGCATGCGCGGGTTCTCTCCGGGTACTCCGGCTTCCTCCCACAGACCAAAAACATCATTCTAAATTACCCGTAGGTGTGAGTGTGTGCGTGAATGGTTGTTTGTCTCTATGTCAGCCCTGTGATTGATATGTCTCGCCCAATGACAGCTGGGATAGGCTCCAGCCACCAGCGACCCTGATTAGCAGGATAGACGGTAAAGAAAATGTATGGATTGATGTGTTCAAGTCCTCTTTTTTCTGAGGAGTTGGTTTTTCATCAGTTATTAGACCAGCAGTTTTCAAACTGGGGGGCATGACCCCAGGGGGGGGCGTGTATTTAAAACAAGGGGATGCGGGGGCCAAAAGAGACGGAGACTTGAGAGTTTGTTGATACACAATTACAATTTAAAGCAAACATGTTGCAGCGTCACCATGAAAGCCGTTTGTGAGTAAGTTGATGTTTTCTTTTCTTGGATAGGAAAGAGGAAAGTGGATAGAGTAGGAAAGGGGGAGAGAGTGGGGAGTGACATGCGGGAAACAGGCTGCAGGTCGTATTCGGGCCACCCGCTTGAGGGCAAACCTCGTGGTGTGCAACCTAATCCACTCGGCCATCTGTGCCCCAAGTCGATGTTTTCTGACAAGGAAAAGTTCATGAGCAGATGAACTAGTTAAATACACAATAAAGCTAAACCAGTTACTTTTAGCAGTGCATCCTCTAACAAAATGACTGTGTGGCTTATCAGCAGTTGTGTTTGCAGTTGTCACACCAAGTATAAGAACTACAGACGGAACGTACAATAGTGAGCAGAACTTCCTTATCTAATGAAGATGTTGTAAAATGAAGAGTCGTGTACTTTATTCTGCGAGGGTGTCCTGAACAACCGTCGTCAGTTGCGTCGGCTACTTATTAAATTCAGCCGCTTAAGGAGAGACAGTGTGTGTACAAGTTCTCGGATACCTTTTAAATTTCCACAGCTGATTCTTGGTCGCTCTTCAGGGGTTTCACGATCACAGCTTCTCTTCTCCGTCTTATGTTTGCAATCCCTCTTTCTAGTCCTCGTTGTGGACGGGAACTTTCTCCTTGTAGACCTATGTCGACACACAAACTTCTGCTGACTGAAACCACAACACGCATGCTCGCCCTGACACATCTCCGTTAAGAGGTGCCAAGTAGAGATTGTGCACTGTCAATGTCTCTGCCGCACAAATGAAGTACGGTTCGTTTGCGAGAGGACTCTTTCCCCCCCTCCCTGAGCTCGACGTGCCGTACACAGTCCTGTCTCCTGTTAGCCAATAAACTCGGAGACTTGAGAGAAGACGAGACAGAGTTTGGAGAAGCAGCGTGGCGTGTGTGTGTGTGTGTGTGTGTGTGTGTCATTCGAGCGAGCTGCTGGGGTTTCCTCCATCGTGAAATATCATACAGCTTCTATGTCTCCATTTTTTTTTCCCCATGACCCACTTGGCTCAAATGGAAGCAGAGCTGCTGTATGTGGAACAACTCTCCCCTGCTAACTGTGGGTGTGAAATAGCATACTCTCTCTTATTCCTTCAACTCCTTCTGTGCCCTAACAATCTGCTCCTGCAAGCTACGACTTCACACACACACACACACACACACATTTCTCTTTTACTTCCTCATCTTCTCTTCCTCCTATCTTCCCTCTCGGCTGTCTCATCCATTGTTGCTCCACGTCGGCAGCCCTTCTCATGTCTCTTTTGTTATCGTTTGTTCCCCCTCCCACTTGTCAAGCGTTGCCTGTATCAGTTACAGATCAGTTACTTTCCTGTTTCAGCTGCTCATCAAAACCCCGATTGGAGACAATAACAAGCTGAATCATTCCCAGAAAACGTGAACCCTACATAATCATCTGCGTCCTTAATGGCGCTCCCGTAGGAGAGAAATGTCCTTGTTCCCTTTATTCGTATTATTTCAGAGCATCTCTCGGTCACAGGTGCACACACACACAAACACACACACACACACACACACACATACATAATCCATTCACTTTTCTCGCTCTGTATTTCAGGCACACACCTGAGCCCCTCCAGCCTCAACAGCCCCGTCCCTGTGTTCACATCCAGCCTCTCTGACCTACATCATGGCTGGCTGACTAATGCCTTCATACCAAACAAAGGAGTCAATCTCCTGTCAGCTGTAAAACAAATAAGCCAGCTTGGTTTCAGCCCGTTTTCATAGATGAGGTTTTCCCCAGGTGTGGAAAAAGAGAGTGATGATTGAGAGGTTCAATCACCGGACCTTTAGAGAGAAACATCCTAAAAGATTCTCCCATTTCCTCATTTTTCAGCTTGACAAAACAAAAACAATACACTGAAGCAATTTTGGGCACTATAAAAGTTTCTGCTAAGGGGTAACATACGATCTTAGCGGTGAAATATGGGGAACCTGCAACTACAGGAAGACTTCTCTTCTCTTGGTAGTAAACAGGGTGACGTGTGTGTGTGCACTAAAAATTACAGCAGTCAGATATAACACGTTAACCATGTATTATCCAGGCTCAAAATGTACAAAGGTTGTTTTAAAATTGCGTACCACAGCTGAGCCAATTCAAAAATAATATGCACTTATCAAGTTATCAGTCAGTATGTTTACCAGTAGCTTAAGACATCGAACTATGAGTTAAAACTAAGCTTGAGATTGGACTAATTATAGTTCAATCGACACATCTAGACCAGTGTTTCCCAAACTTTTTCCCTGGTGATTTTTCTTTTTGGCGTTACAAGCCATGGCGACCAAATTCAGAATGTCTTATCTTAGAGTGCACATGTTTTCTTTAGGTTTACACTTTGAAAATATGTTTAAAGACTGAAATAAATGCATTTAAGGTCACCTGATTTGAGTTTATACTTTCACCAAAACTACTAACACGCGCTTTTGAGTGTCTGCTTTAAAATGTAATATCACTGAACATAGTGCCGATACACAGGGGATTTAACAAGTTAGTTTTCTCACTTTGAAATCGAGCGGCAATCTCCGGTCTGAAAAAATGAGACAACGCTGAAGTGCTAAAAAGCTGCTGTTCCGCTGGTTCCAGAAGTACCGGAAGTCACGTACACATGAACGCAAAAAAAAGGCGTTTTCAGAGCCGACATTATCCCATTTAAAGCCTGGTACAAACTCTGTCTCCCGTCTGGATCGCTAATTTCGCTTACAGCACACACTGTGAGAGGGGTGAATTTTTTTCTAACTCGGCCGTTTGGATGATATTAAGATTGCGAGCTTGCCCAATCAGAGCCACAGCTCAGATCACGTGACTGACGGGCACCCAATGGCTGTGACTTTGGGCACTCATATGGCCGCTCCCGCCGTTTAGCCTCAAAACTGAGCTGCAGTAACAGACGGGTGACGTCACGGAGACTACGTAGATGTTTTATACAGTCTATGTTTGAAATACGAGCTTTCACTAATACGAAAAACAACATTTTTTCAAATTCATTTCTAACAACGAGCTTGTGAATTAATTCAGCTCATTCAGCAAAACATCAAGCAATAAAAAACAAACAATGACACAATTCTGAAAACTAATTTGGCGACCCAGAAAAAAATCTCTGTCAGGACTAAGACTTTTGGAAATGACTGGAGGAGATGACTGTGATAAATAAGGTCCATGTGCTCAAACACAAAAAATAAACACTATGACACATTCACATTAAAAAATAAAGAGCTACAGCTGCATCCATCTCAGCCACCATTGTAAGAGAGTTATTTCGTCTTCAGGTAAATTTAAGATCAATTACGACGATCAGCTGTGAGCATATTTAATCGATTAAGCATGGTAGAAATGTGTGTGATAACAGCCAATCAGAGTCGACCTTTTCCTTTTGTAAGTTGCCAGAGAAGTAAACAAAACGACCAAATGTGGAGCTAAAAGTGGGGTTAAGGGCAGCACTGTCTTTTGATAATGTTTACATTTTAAGAAGTCTTCATTATTCTTCAGGGGGCAGTTTGTTTTTCTTAGTCTTGTATACCTGCAAAAAATGTGGCTGTTATTTGCTTTGCATGCTGATAAATGTTGAACTAATCTCTTTTTTTTAGTTTTCAGTGCAGATGTTTTCATGATCATGATAACAATCGAGATCAGATGATATGAAAAAGTATATCACCCAGGCCTTACTAAAACTAGTTCAATACACACACAGAGTTTTGACAGCCTTACTTAGGATGTAATCTGAAAAATTTTATGCTTTTGCACCTTTAAAACACTACTTATTTTTATGGATGGTATTAAGAAAATACATTTTACTGCTGCTATCTGATGGATTTAAAGATAAGACTATAATTCAGTAAAGGAAATAATCAAATTTCTATAATCTCATCTTTTTTGGGGTCTCATGTTAAAGGGTTACTGTTGTATTAATGTAAAAACAGACAAATTATTCAGATATTTGTCACATATTCATCCTTGAACAGCAGCTCTTGAGTGCGGTTCCTCAGCCGTATTGTAATCTCGGTAGTAAATCGATTAATTGTTCCACTCCAGAGGAAAAGAAGATGAAAAATGGTTGAAATAATAAAGCTCTGCTCCCAGAAATGTTGACTAATTACTTACTCCAAGTCGAGCCAAAAACCCAAGCTCTTAACTCTCTTATTCCCACCGCCTCTGTCCTCATTTGGTCCGTTCACCGCCATTACTGCAAATATTCATCGTCTAAAATGGTTTCAAAGAGTCATGACAGAGAGAAAAAAGAAGCTCCCATTTCCCATCGGCAGGCTGGACATAAATCCAGCAGCTGGCGTGTTGCAGCTCTGTTGCAGGGCGCATTTATAATCGGGCCAGTGTGGCTCTGATACAGCTTGTGTGGTTGTGAATAAAGGCGGTGAATACAGAATGGATTATNGAAGCTTTGTAGTTAACCATGGTCACCTCGTCCCTGAGGACTGAGAGCCTCTCTGCCTCTCTCTGTCTCTGTCACCCTGTGCTTCTCTTCTTCTTTCAGCTCCTTGATTCTGCATCTCCTCCACTGAAAACAGTCTGTGTGGCATTCATGCAAACCCATTCAAACCAGTGTCTGCTTTCTTTCTCTGACTTCCAAGGACTTGTCACCACGGCTGCACTCCAGAGAGACGACCATAAGGAGACACAGTGAGGCACACTCCTGACGGGCAATACCTATTTATTAGAGAAACAAGAGGCTGAAACCACCAATTATTCCTGTTAAATTACACGCTCGCTCATTTCATTCATTATTGATAATCTCAAAGCAATACACCCTGCTCTTAAACACATAAAATACTAGAGCTGAACAATTAATTACCAAGTAGATTAAATCTCAGTATAGCCTGCTGCAATATTCTAATTGCTGGGTGCAATATTTCTTTAACCTGAAATGTGACAGAATACCAGATACTTTTTTTTGCAGGAGATGTTTTATGCGCTACAACAGTGCTACTCAACCAAAGAGACAAATTAATAAAACTACCTTTGTAAGAGCAATAATCAAAGCAGTAATAAATGGGTCAATGACGTGACGTCCCTTTTTTTGTGTCCGAGTGCAATATTTCCTTCCATCATGAATTGAGTATTTCATCACATGTATTTCTTTATTCTATGTAACCTGTGTTATTTGAACACATCTTTAAACTATTAAAATATAACATGTTTTTTTGTGTTTTGGTTCCTCAAACCCCCAAAATGTCAGGTGGTGCAACCGTCCTGACAAGTATCCACAGTAATTGAACTCTAAAAATTGAATGTCAGTTATTGTAAATGGAAATTAAAAATACAGTGGCATTATTTTATGCTTGACCCTTTTTAAATAAAACATTCTTTGCAAATAAAAAGAATTTTAAAGCTGTTAAGAAATGTAAAAAACTTTTGTCCCGTAATTTTCACCTTGTGAAATGTCAGGGTGGTGCAACCGTAACATTAGACTTTTATTTTAAAGTGAAGAGAATAAAACAGGAAACAGGAAACTGCATCAGCCAGAGGAGCCCAAATGACATTTGTGACCAAGTGGAAAAGTTTGTAGATTTCTCTGAAATACTGATAAAAAAGGTTTTTTCACTTCATTGGTGACTGGAACAATTTCCATGTCAGGTGGTACAACCAATGTAATAATGTGAAATGTTATTTTAACATCAAATTATTTATCTTATTCACAAATAAAAGAAATGAAACACACAAAATGAAAATGTATGAGTCACTACAGACACTTGAGAGATACTTGCCAATAATTTCACACAGAAAAAATAACAGGAACATATAAATATATTTTCATATATATGGCTGCGCCACCTGACATTTTTGGGTGCTCAAATTAAAAATACTAAAAAATAATGAACCTAAAAACTTTGAAATGTTGGTCAACTACTGAAATCTGTTAGAAAACATCATTCTTCACTCAGAAATATGTTTTTTTTTAATCCATTTTCAAAGAACTTTTTAAAAATACGTTTTTAGACCCTCTTTTTGTCATTGACCCAAGTGGCAAAATCTGCAAGAAATGGCAATTAAAATACATTAAAGGATTCAAGGAACTTTAACCTTCTGATGCATGAATTATGAAAGTCAGTGTCAGCCATGAAAAAAAAGTTTTCCTTTTTTTTAATATTTGTAATTGAGCATTCAACATAAAACAGTGTGAACTTAATGTAAATATGACTTCATTTTTTTTTGTAATTTCATGGATTATTTTTTTTAATGCTTTGTGAAACATGTTATCGCCCTTGAATCCATTTTTACAATGAATAATTTATAGTTTATAAGCTTTTTCACCCTCAAATGTTTATCTTTAAAATTTTTAAATGCATATATATGTTTTGAAAAAAATTTAAAACATTTTTTTTCGGCCTTATGAAAAATAAAAGTATGAGTAAGGATAGTATGAATTTGGCAAAAATGGTCAAAAATGGGTGAAAATTGGTAAAAAAAAAAAAGTTTCTGAGACACTAAATTTGGGGTTTTCATTATCATCAACATTTTAATCAATAAAGGCTTAAAATAATTCACTCTTTGTGTAGTAAGTTTCTATAATATTGGGGTTTCACTTTCTGAAATGAGTGACGAAAAATATTTAACTTTTTCACCACGATCTAATTTTGTAAGATTAATTATATTTACAAATAAAGTTTGTTTTGTGGATCTTTGTTTCAACAAAAATCCTACGAGATTAATCATACCCCTGAATATAGCAGTTGAATGTAAGCCCTTAACGGCCATGATTTTGGATAATAATTTTGCTCCATTTTCTCGAGATAAGTTAATTTTGTTTGTTTTTTTCTCAAAATAACAGGATAATTTCTTACGTCATCTATTCCTCTATTAAACTGTGGTAACATTATCCAGTTTGTAAATGTTACAGAGCCATGTTTGTGAAATGTGGGTTCTCTTGACACTACAAATCGATGAATTAAAATCAAATCTTTTCTGTCTCGTGGATCTCAGTTGCATCGGAAACTTGATGTTCAAGTAAATTTCAGACAATTTGACTGTGGCACTATTGAATCAGCACTTCAAAATCAGGTGTCTGGATTCTCAAGATACCAGAGCAACTTTATAGTAGAAAGTTAGATCCTTTAAGGGCTTCCGCACAATTGATTCTTTTCATTAAGTTATGTATTTCTAGTTTTATTTATCTCATTTGGAGCCCTGTTTAAAAAAAGAGTTATTTATTTCTTGTATTTCTCCAAGAATATATAAAATGGGGAAAGGAAAATAATCGTAACTTGGTTGTTTTTTCAAATTGTTCAGCCCTGTATAATACACACTTTACATGACATGACTGCAGCTTTGGATATAGATGTGAGTCTTTGTTTTCCTCATTATTGACATATCTCTGAGTCCAGTCAGTTAATTAATCCATCAAATATTGATCTGATTCTTTTTGCAGTCTGGTCGAAATTTATGGGTCAGTCTCTGCCTGTTTTGGTCTGTTCTGTATCTAATCACCGATATTAACGACCAAACTGAGGAGTGAGTTGAGGAATAAGAGGCGACCAAACAAAGAGTGATACGTTTGATGAAAAGTAGACACAATAGGTCCAGAAATCATGCGAGGATAAATTTAGAAACCAGGATTTCCTGTTGTCTGTGACCGCTGCAGACTCAACGGCCTCATCTTGTTGCAGCTTTTTAAAATAGTAACCGTGCAAGAAGCGATGCTTTGAGGCGTTTCAACACGTAACACGACTGAGAAGAACTGGGGCAACTGTTATAATAAAGACTAAGAGAGCTGTTTGTTTTCTGACGTCACTTCAGGCTGAATAAAACATGATAAAAGAACTGAGCTTCACTGATTGCAGAAGAATGCATATTATTCAGCATTAAATGTGAGCTATAGGGGCTGAGATTAACTATATGTGACTTAAATCTGCATGATTCTGCACAATCAAGAGATTTTAACTTCCTCAAGTGACGAGCAAATGCAATCACGGAGAGTTATGCTAATTTTAGGCTTTATGTCTGAGCGCAGTCCCTACAATTTCCATCCATGATATCTCATTTTAAAAGTAATTTCTCCAGGTGCTCTGCTTCATTTCATCTCTCTCTCCATCCTGTTCTGCTTTTTAAAAAAATCTGTGATCACCTACAGTATTCTGGACACATCTTCCCTTCACAGCACGCCGCCTGAATCATCACAGAGCCGCAGCCAAGATCAAATGATGTTACAGACGATTCTACATCTCTTTCACGCGCTGAGAAAATTGAATCATTTTTTTTTTTTAGTTTTTGAAGCCAAAATCACCAACACAAACCCGACTGTCTGATGTATGGTGTTTAGAAAGATTAATGCTCATTCTTAGATGCTCTATGTGATATTTTGTGGCATCTCTGCAGAGCTATAAATCACTGCCAGGCTGAAATCACAGTTTATAACATGACAAAGACTGAATGGTGTTTCATTCAGAGCTGCACGATACGATTTTTAAAGTCTCCTGCTTCACTCTGTTCAACTGAATTCTCCCTGAAACGATAATAAAAGACTCTCACCTAAATAACTCTGTCTCTCTCTTCCTCTGTGGACACCTCATGTGTTTGCAAAGAGTCTTAATCATGTTGATATCTGTTAATTATTGATATTGATCTAAGATTCTTCTCACATCAGGTCAGACTTTTTAATAACATGCTCCTGCACGGGAGTTCAATCAATAAGCAGGGTTTGTCCTCCTCCTGCGTTTTGCCTTTTTTGTCCGCTTAAATTATCTTTTTCCAGAGATGTGAGTCAATGAAAAGTAATGTTTAGAGACATTTCTAGAAAAAGAACAATGCATTTAATGAAGATGGTCCGTTTTGGAAAGAGAAAAAGTGCAATTTCTGCAGGAAGCAAAGCAAACAGTAGGTGACAATGGGTAAAAATAACATTATATCACGCAGTGTGTTACATATGTGTGGGTATGTATCTGTATATATTTATGTGTGTATATGTATATATGTGTATATGCATGTAATAAATTTTGACTTTATTTCTTAATAACGGCGCATTTTGTAATGAAATTCTTAAACCCAATATGTAATAAATTTTCCCACATTATTTAATAATTTCTTACACATTGCATCGGTTATTACAAAATGCAGGTGTTGCACTTTTTTTCCTAGAAAATGTAAGAATTTAGTGCATTATGTAATAAACCACCAAAACTGTTGTCTTGAAAATAAAAAAAATCAACTTACCTTCAGAATTACATTGACTATCAGCACACCAGCGTGAATCGAAAACATAAATTAATTTTAAAAAGGTTTTAGAGCAATTTTTGTCTCTGTGAACTCAGTTATATTTGACTTAGATTGACCGATGAATGATCTTGCTACTTTTTAAAATTAATTTATGTTTACAATTCATGCTGGTATGCTGATAGTCAATGTAATTCTGAGGGTAAGTTGTTTTTTTTTCTAATTTAGACGTCAGTTTTGGTGGTTTATTACATTATGCACTAAATTCTTACATTTCCTAGAGAAAAAAAGTAAAACACCTGCATTTTGTAATAACCGATGCAATGTGTGAGAAATTATTACATAATACGGGAATAATTCTTACATATTGCGTTCAAGAATTTTATTAAAAAATGCACCGTTATTACAAAATAAAGTCAAAATTTATTACATTATTACATAATGTAGCGTAACAGGATTAAAATAACATTATATCACGCAGTAGGTTATATGTGTGTATATATATATTTATATATGGAGGTGTATATGGTTATATTTATATATAGAGAGAGATATAAATGAAAGGTTGGCCAACTAGACCGTCATTAATTAATACAGTGGAAGGGGTGGAAATTTATGTTTTTCTTCTTTCCACTCCTTTTTCAAAATGTTAAAGAAGGTAATTAAGTGATTTAACGTTTGTTTTGTTTTGCATTAATTGCAAAGTTTCTTTCTTTTTATTCATTTATTTACTTTTTGTTGCCTCTTTGACTTCCTCTGATTCAGCACAAAATTGCAAAGTTTCTCTGTGTTAACTCTCTGTTTGCTTCGTGTTATTCTTTTGCATTTTTCAAAACAAACATTTTCATTTATTCATTCATTGCAAAGCTTTAGTGTGATTAAACTGCGACTGTTTCAAGCTGTAAGTCAGCTCATGAAATCATACAAAGTGGGCAGGAGGACGTGAAATAAAGAATAAAATGGGCGATAGGATGCTCCAAACTTAAAGCTGAAAAATAAACAGAGAGAAATCTGAACAAAGCACAGATCTGGAAGCTGCTGCCTTTAACCCTGAAAGTGTTAAATAAAACACTTTATGTGATATTAAGTATAAGAAAACTGTCATATTGTCCAAATCCCCCTCTCTCAGTCGCTGCACGTCACTCTACCCGACCCTGATAACAGCAGGTGAGATGACAGAGCTGAGAAGGTGAAATAAATGTGAAATAACAAATATATTGCATAACCTTGTGATATGATTATGGATACTGAAAGGGTTTATTGTACAGCCCGACCGTGTAATCAGTCATATATGGAGCTTGAAGTGAACTATGCAAATTAAAAGAGTGTGGAAAAACTGCTATCTTAAAATCACTCACTGATCTTGTGATACCGTTCATGTAAGATGATACAAAGAGTAAATTTCCGCCTGAAAACAATTACTGAGTTGCATGTGAGTCACGAGCTCTTGGTTATAATTCGAGGCACTTGAAAAACGAGGGCAAGTAGTAATGTTTGCAGTTTTTCCTCACTGCAGGGCGCTGAATCAAGCCGTTTGGTAAACATGTTTTTACTCAGCGGACTGTATACTGTAGTGACATGAAATCCTCTCTGATGTGGAAAATATGCCACGACTTTGTGAGTAACTGCAGCTAATGAAATGTGACATGCCCACACAGCAGCGCAGTTATCAGTAAAGATGACCTAACGTAGATATAATGATGTGGTATTGACGTTTCCCCGCTTACTCAACTCTGCTTCAGGTCATTTTCTGCCTCTTTAGTGCAGAATAAAGAGCTCTGCTTGTGTATTTAGACACACAAACCTTTAATGGTATCTTATATCTTCATTTGATTAAATCCTTCCCACAGAAACTACACACACTTAACAAGAACATTTTCCTTTCACCCTCTCTGCAGGGATTTTGGACCAGTTCTTGGTGCTGTACGTCAGAATTAGCTGCTGCTGTTGTCATGTTTGACAGGAAGATATTCTCATTTCGAAACAATGGGACAACCGACCTCCGAACTGAAATATTTGTCTGTAAAGTCCGGACCACTACCTGGACTGTCGGCACATGTTTTGTTTGTTTTTCTACGCTCGCAGAGACACTTACGTCCTGAAACCGTTGCACGTAGTGTTCTTGTCTGCGTGCAGAGTTCGGACAGTGTGTAGTAAGTTGCGAGTATAATTGGCTTTACACTCCACTAATTCTGGCTTATTTACCATGCTATGTTTCAGAGCTTATAACTGAAGAACCATGAGGTCAAAATCTATCAGTGACACCTCATTTGAACGATTTACGTCTCTAAAGTTTCAGAAAATGTCGTGTTTTAATGCGTGGCTGAAGTCCACATCAGGATGAATGCAGGTTTTTTTTCCTCTACATTTTTTATAACCAATTTTTGAACATCATTAACTTCAAGATGCTTCACGTCAGACATAAAACATCCACTACATCACTTCTACACCTTTTCATCTACATCCTGGTGAAATATGAGCTTTCAAGGTAAAACTGTGCAGGAGTTAGAGAGTTTTTAGTCTCAGGTGAGCAGATGCGTTAATTTACCACACTCTAGTCTGAAGACTTCGCACAAACAAAACCAGCTGTATCAGTGCTCAGTGTCTTCTTTGTAGTCAACTTTGCTCTCTCTGTGAAAAGTTTTGCTAAAAATTGTGAAATTATAGCTCCTGATCAAAGACTGTACCTCTCCTGTTGCACACAGGTAGATGAAAGATTACGCACTGTGAAAAAAAAAAAAAAAACTTTTCTGCAGTCTATCTAGCAACAGCAGGCTTTGTGTGAACATTAAGGCTACTGGTTACTGTACGTGTGATTTTCAGGGCTGATAGCAGATAGAAACGAGCCTGTTAAGAGGCTTTTACGCAACCACAGCTAATGCGACCAGCCAGTCAAGCAGAGAGCACTTCCTGTATAAATCAGGCTCTCCTGGCATCAAATCTCCATGGATCGAAATGGGACACTTCTCTCTTGTAGTGAGAAGTCTAAGAAAATAAAATATGCCACGATTTGTCAGATTGACATTGAGGAGGAAATGCTCTAAGACTGTGAAGCTGCTGTTAAACTACTCTTGCCTGTACTGTCTGTCTGTTTGTTGCCTGAAATGTCCTCTTTAAAGTGGTGAACCTTATTAAACTACTTTGTTGTGAAAACTATACAAACTTGAGACCTAAGGAGACCACCTTTCCTCTCACTTATAAGTCCCATCGGGCGTCAGGATGTGACGTAATGACCCCAAACAGGTAGGACGTCCCAGTTGTTCTGAGTGATTCTTTCACTAATTACGTTCAAACAAACTTAGCGGCTGAAATGTGAAGAATCTAAACTTTCTAACACAGGATTTGTTCCAATGTTTGACAAAAGCGTTACTGTTTAAACTTTGATGAAGTCAGAGGAATGGCAAACAAGGCGTCAACACCCCAGTGGAGCATAAGAAGTTAACCAGTAATTGTTGAGACTTGCTTCACTTATTTATTCAGCTTTAAGGACAAAATTATAATTATTCTTGGCATTACAGAGAGAGGAGGGAAATGTATCCTGCAGCAAAGGCTCTGAATTAAAACCATGACTAAAAACGCTTCAAACAACAGATAAAAGGACACACAGCCCATCACTTCAGCTCGTCTGAGAGTCTGCAGCTGTTTTACACAGAGATCAACACCAGGATCACATGAAAAAAAAAAAAA
>RPOG01004981.1:0-19118 GCA_008086565.1 Thalassoma bifasciatum | reverse complement strand
CCCTCTCTGCAGGGATTTTGGACCAGTTCTTGGTGCTGTACGTCAGAATTAGCTGCTGCTGTTGTCATGTTTGACAGGAAGATATTCTCTAAAGCTTTGTTACCCTGTTGGCTGGAGGCTTGACTTTATAAACAGACATTTCAGGCCTGGTGATGGACCTGACAGCCGTGTACAAAACAAACAAAAAGATGCGAGCGTCTCTGTGAATGCAGGACTTTGGCAACGTGCATCACAAGAACAGACGCACGTCTCAAGCCTGTCACACATCATTCAACGCTCATATTAACCAGTAATTGTTGAGACTTGCTTCACTTATTTATTCAGCTTTAAGGACAAAATTATAATTATTCTTGGCATTACAGAGAGAGGAGGGAAATGTATCCTGCAGCAAAGGCTCTGAATTAAAACCATGACTAAAAACGCTTCAAACAACAGATAAAAGGACACACAGCCCATCACTTCAGCTCGTCTGAGAGTCTGCAGCTGTTTTACACAGAGATCAACACCAGGATCACATGAAAAAAAAAAAAAACAAGCACAACAAGCGAAGAGCGTAGAGGAAATGAGACACAAAGAGCAGACCTGATAAAGAGCAGCGGTGTTAATGAGGAGATTATATTTGATGGAAGTCCAGCCCTCATTCTGCAGGCTGCTCGCTCTAATACACACACTGTACCAGATCAAATCTCCTGACAACAGACAAATTAATTAGGATGAGTCTTTGTGAAATGACTGTGAATACGGATCTGAAAAGATGAATTTACATCGATAATCTTATTCTGCACGGAGCGATATCGTCTCTGAACCGTCAGAATACAGAGTTTAAACGGAAATCACAAAAGGGCAGAGAGCAGTAATCAGACTCATCTGATCAGACGAGGTAGAAACGGAATATTAAATGTGTATGTAAGCTTGAATTAATGTCTCTGAATCATCTAAAAACACAAATAATTGTTTCAGTTGACTTTGAATGAGCCTTTAATATCGACACAGGAGCAGTTGCCCTTCCACAAGCCCAGCACATGCATGATTACGAAGAGGAAAAACACTGGTTGTTGTACACAAAATAATACATATTGACAAAAAAATTTAATTATTAGATTGGAAAATTTCAGGATCATACTTTTGCATCAACAGAAGCTTCCTACCCTCAACCAGAGCGGTGAGTAATAGAGTGTTTTAACCTAGAATATGAGCACTAGACACTGCTAAATATTTATACTTCTACCCACTTTTCTTTTAAAGCCAAAAATCCTTGGAAGTAAAAATGATTTCCTTTAGATATCCTGATTCTTGACTCACAAAAAAGCATAAATACCACACCACAGAAGAATTTTATGAACAGAGAAAATCCTGAATTGAAAATTCTGCTTGTGCTTTTGAGATTAGAATCAATGAAATACATTTTTTTAAAGACTAATAATCACCTTTAAGTTTGTTTAACTTTACTATACTATCATATTCTGGTTGTTGCAGCAATTTTTGGTCAGCAGCTGAAAAAGCAAAGGGACAAAAACGTTTTTTCAGTCATTTAGTTGTTGGGTTATTGATTAAAGATAAAAAAATAATCAAAAAAGAAACAGAAAATTTTGAAACTGGCACCAGGAAGTATCTAAATAACCAATGAGAATCAGATTTATTGCAGAGTACGTTTACATTACAAGGAATTTGTCTTGGTCTGTAAATAAAGTCATATTAGGAATATGAATTAAAGTGAAAAATAAAATTATATTTAAATATATATACAAATCTATACACTTAAATAACTGATGTGATAATCAAACCTTAACACCCAAATATAAAACAGGCCACCTTTCTTTTTTGTAGTTATTTTGGCCTTGTAAGATTTAAGTGTCATACACAAGTTTCTTTTATTTAAAGTCATGAAAACAGCTTGTATCAATCAATTATTTGCTGTGATTGAAAACCTGTCGCATGTGGACACGTTTTTAGTTTTTCAATACTTCAGATATCACAGTAAAGCCTATTTTCCCTCTATGGGGAACTATGAAGTTTCTCAGTTACAGTAATTTGAAGAAAACTTGTAAACGGTGCTCCCATGGTTTTAAAGGGCTAAAAACCTGCTCAATAAAAAAGAAAGAAAAAGACGTATATTGTGCTCTGAGCTGCAGCAGAACTGGAATAAGTGCCTCATAATTATTATTCTGTATAAGAATTTTAGTCAATGCACCTTCACCTCTGCCCTCCACTTTAAATTCTTTCTCCCTTACAGCAACAGTCAAGATGCACTTCACACTTAAACTTTTTTAACACATGCAATTATATTTTCAAAACTCACCTTCTCTGCGCAAGAGAGCGTGTCAAGAAGGTCGAATTTAAGGACTGTCACTAAAACTAAATAATCTCCTTTTTATTCAAATATTTTGACTCTTAGATCGATGGTTTGTTGGCGGAGAAACTCTGGCTGGAAATCAAAATCTATGCACCCCTGTAGACACTCGTTTTTTTAGGGGAAAAAAGTGAAACATCACCAGAACAGCAGAAAACAGTCGCTTTTGCCAGGACCTTGTTGTAGGTGAAATTTCAGAGCGCCCTGCCAGCCACTTGGGCAAACAACCAGAAAGTATCTAGAGTGTCTTTACCTTTTAAAACTCTTGCTGGCAGGTAAAGGAGAAAGAATTTTATAGTGTAAAAGCCAAGCATGGAAAATAAAGTTTGTTATGGCCTGCCTGTTGAACTGTGGGTATCGAGTGCAGAGGTGGTGTTCGCTTTTGTAGAAACGATGCCTGGCAGCATTTACAACCTGTTTATTACCACGATGTAGAGCCAGAACAAGAAGCAGAAGAAAGATGTTTGAAAAGTTGCAGTGGTTTAAGTTTACGAATGCCAGCACGTCGATGTGTCGTTGTGGTTTCACGTGGGACACATTATGGTTGTGGAACATCTTTTCTTCCACTGTCACAAACTCCACCAATGTGTGCACAGCTTACTCTGCAAAACCACACCCATGACTGCACTGTTAAACCTACACAAGCTCAGCAAAGCATGCAGCGTAAAACTACACCACCGCGTACAGCGCCGAGCGTGAGAAGCCACACCCCTCTGGGGAAAGCTCTGTGATTTCAGCGAGCAGGGTGACAGCAGCGATTGGTATTCAGCATCAGAAAGCTTGACAGCATGTGTTTGAGTGCCCGGCAGAGGTGCACGCACAGGCTGCTCTTTTATACGCTGAGGTTCTCACAGAAACACACACCAGACACAAACACGCCCCGGCCGAGGTTTACTTTGCAGCTGACAGCCCAATGAAGCATGAAGACACAGAAATGATATCTGAGATTGCACTAAATATGATAAATAACTGCACTTTGATGTTGGCCCAGGCCTCAAATATGATCTGTGGGGCTTTGATGCTGATTTATGGCCGTATCAGAGCACAAAAGCAAAGCAACGCTAACAATAACTGGCAATGCAATAACAAGTGGTGAAACCAGTTTACTCGCGGTCACGGCGCCGAACTCCATGATGGGAGGGATGCAGCGTGAAGATTGTGCTTGTACATTTCCCTCCACCTTTGGCTGTTTTAGACATTACATGAGTCCCTTTGTAAATGCTTTTCATCTTAGTTTATACTGTGGTGTACACCAGGGCTGGGCAATCAATCGCAATGTGTCCTGTTGTAATATTCTAATCGCAGACAGTGCAATATTTCTAGAACCTAAAATATGTCAAAATATCAGCTTAAGTTTTTACAGTAGATGTTTTCTGCTCTACACCAGAGTTACTCAACCCTGCTCAACCAAAGAGACAAACTGTTGAAAACTACCTTCACAAAAGAAAATCTAAGTGGTATAAAGAAGCAAAAAAGTAGCAACTTAGTTTGAGGTAGTAAAAATTGCCAAAAAAAGCCACAAAAATTGGAATTGAATTGGGATATAACCTGGAAATTCTCAAGAAGTAGCAAACAATGGTCCAAAGGTGGCAGAAAAGAGTGAAAAATGGCCAAAAAATGGCAGAAAATGTAAGTTAAAAATGGTGAAAAAAAGTGAAGAAAACAGTGAAAAATGGTAAAAATGGCCAAAGTCATCAAAAATGGCAGGAAAGTTGGGATTTAACTTGGAAAATAGTCAGTTTGTTGAGTAAAATTGTCCAAAACAAGCGAAAATGAGTGGAAAGTGTCAAAAATGGTCAAAAAACATAAAAAATTGACAAAAAATGGCAAAAAAAAATGGAATTCAAACTGGAAAAAAGTGAGAAAGTATCAAAAAAATGGTCCAAAAGTGGAAAACAAGAAGCAAAAAGTGACTAAAATGGTCAAAAAGCAGTCACAAGTTGTGGTGATAGTGGGTTGTTTTTGCTGTGCTGTAGTTAATGTAACTGTTCATGTCCTACAATGTATTTGTTTAAAAACATAGAAGATGGAAACCTAAAAAATAATGGCACAGAAGATGGCAACTGCAGTATAGGAAGTAATCATCGCAATTAGATTATTTTTGTAAATCGTTCAGCCTTTGTGTACACACTTTAAAAGATGGAGCAAAGCAGCAAAACCTTCAACCTTTAACATCAGAATTCATGCAACACCGATTCATGTGTGGCCTTTGAGACACCAGAGACGATATCATATCATTTTTCTGGATGTATATTTTATGACAGAAGAAGAGATGCAACAATAACTTCATGCATGAGCAAGTTCTTACTCATGCGAACACCCAGGTCCAGTGACTGAGTGAACTTAGCCACTGGAGACGCCACTGGAAGATGATCTGATGTCCACTGAACCGTGGGGCAAAACAATTCCTCAGAAGGAAGAAAACTGCAGGGACAAACTTGAGCCTTCTTCAAACAGAAAAACGGTTTTATTCACCCCCCAAAACTGGAGCCTCAGTGCTGTTTCCTGCTGGCCTACAAACAAAGCTGAATGGATAAAATCTTAATTACAATGAGCAGCAAATCTTCACGAGAACATCATATCCTTGTGAAAAAAGTAGGACTAAAATTTGTGCATTTTAACTAGGCCTGGGCAATCAATCAATAATTTGGCCTCATCGCCAACAGTGCAATGTTTCTTCAACCTCAAATATATCAGAATATCTGATACCAGATCTAATCATGCCAATACCAGATACCAGATATTTAATGTCCTACACCAGTGTTACTCAAACATCCTCAACCAAAGAGACACAAAGTTGAAAATGACCTTTGCAAGAGAAACAATCTAAGTGGTGAAAAGTGGCAAAAACTGCAAGAAGAAGCAATAAAAATAACTTTAAGGTGGCAAAAATGGTCAAAAAGCACAAAAAATTGCAATTAAGCTGGGAGATTACTTGGAGAATAGTCAGAAAGTGGCAAAAAAATGGTCCAAAAGTGGCAAAATAGAGTGAAATTGACGTAAAAAGAAAATTGTCATTGGTTTTAACCCAGCTTATAGTTGTAGTCCAGACAACATGGAAAGTTTCTCACTTCATTAGTTTCTAACTTACCAGTTACAGCGATGCACAATACAACACCTGCACCTGAGAAACACCAGACTGACAATTTGGACAAGACAGCGTTTCTCACCGCAGTTTATAAAGAACTGAAGTAAAAAAAAAAAACCTCAAATGAATTGTGTTAAAAAGCATCGTTGGCATCAGTAATCATTAACTGATGAGATTGATAGATAAGTCTCAGTTTTGCTTCTCCGTGTGTGCTCCTCTCACTCACTCCACATAGTGTTATTCTAAACCAACTGACCATAATAATGAAGCTTCAGATTTTGCAGGAAACAAAAAAAGGAACTATGGAAACACCACAAATGTATACAAACATCTATAAACAGGCAAAAAAGAGAATTTAAAAAGTAAACAAAGGGGTTTGAACAGGCAAACAGCATCCAGGTAGCTGATTTATAAAAGGGAAAGTCAGGTTTAATCATCTCCGGCTTTAGGAAATGTTATTTTTCAAAGTTTTATCTGTCATTATAGTTGTTATTTTGACAGACCAATTAAATATATACAATAAAAAGTCCTTGAACTTGGCGGTTGAGCCTTGCAAACATTGCTCACTTCATTTTTAACTGAAAATAAATATCTATCCATCTCTTTCTCTTTTCGTTTATAGGTTCATATTTCATCTGAGGTAAAATTTTATATTTTACATTTCATAATTTATCCATGCACGGGTTATGTTTACTTCCTTTAAAAGTCTATTTTCTTTTTCTTAATCGATATATGCGCGTGTGGAAGGGGAGTTTTGGATGCAGGTAATTTGTTATTTTTTAATAATGTTGCATGCTATTTCTTGTATGTCTTTGCAACCTTCTACTGGATACTGGGAATTTCCCTCGGGATCAATAGAGTATCTATGTATCCATGTAGCTATCCATATGATTTAGTTGTTAAAGCTCATGTATGTCCAGACTCCTTTTGATTTGATCGCCATGCCTAATATTGACATGCCATTAATTGCAACTATATAATTACAAAACCTCAAATTATTTAAATCGATCCAATGAATTGAGTCACATCACCAGAAAAAAGTAAATTTTCTCGTTAAAACACACAGAAAACAGAGAAATGTGACTCTAACTGTTGATCTAAGTGGCACAACCACAGACCTAAATTGTGGTTAAATTTGGTGGCAGATGGTGACCCTGTAGAAACCTACTGGGGGCTTTGGCATGCGCTCGCTTTGTGAGCTCATGTTGTTAGTTTTCCAAATCTGGACAGAGAAACGCGATTCAGAAAATGTCACAGATGCTTCGAGTGTAAATGAGCGAGTCTATCCTGTCAGTGAAAAAACAAAAAACATGTTTTGTATTGGATTTTTTAGCCAATTTCAATGAAAGGTGAAGTTTTTTCATATGACAGGAATTAAATGGCTGTAATATTTTCATCTAGAATCAAAAGTATGTCTGTTTAGATTTAATAAGTTTCACAATTCCTCCATATAGTTTCTGATCTATACAACACAGGGAAATGCACACAAGCTGCTTGAATTAGTTCACGTAAAAAAAAAAAAAAAAAAGACAGAAACATCAAATCGATTTTCAAAAAAGCACTTGACTTTGTTTCGGAGCCCTCGGCAAAAGCACTCAAAATCCCATTTAAAAAAAAATCAATCCCAACATGCAATTCATGACCGTGTTTCACTGATGCGATAACAAAAGAACTCTCACAAAAACATCCATCATCATATTCTCTGTCATTCCGCTGTGGCCTGAAATGTAATTAATAACAATAATCATGCACTCAAAATGTCACACAGCCCTTCTTTAAGCGTTTGTGACAGTGATGCAGATAAAGCTGTTTACGTCCTCTTCCTCACTCGATTATAATCTGGTAGTCTGGAGGCTCTGTAACTTATGTTCAGTTATGTAAAACAATCTGTTCAGTGAAAAATAATATCCAGTCCACACGAGTACTCCACTGTCAGTCATGATGTTCCCAATACTTTTCTGCCGCCTGCCTTATTGCTCCTGCACCGACACTGGGCTGAACATGTCAGCGTCTGTCAACATGTCAGCTTCTCCCCCTCACATGGATGTACAGCTCACGGCTACGACGATATTATTTCAGTAAGACCACGAAAAAAAACATTGTAAGGTTTAAGACGGCTGCACAACATCTGAGTGATTTATGAAGTTCAAGTGGAGTCTAAAGACCTCTGCAAACATTCTTTCATGATTAACCCATATTCAAATGGACACACCACAAAGGCAAGATATTTATTGTTCAACCTGATAAACTTTATTGTTTTTTGTAACAGAAGCAGAATGTGTCTTGGTTTCATTGTCTTGCTGAAATAATCAGGGACGTCCCTGAAAAAGACAAAGTGTCTTGGATGGCAGCAGCTGTTGCTCCAAAACCTGTTTGTACCTTTCAGCATTAATGCTGCCTTCACAGATACTGGGACAGTTACCCATGATGCCATGGGCACTAACACACCTCCATACCATCACAGATGCTGCTTTTCAACTTTGCGCTGAGAACAATCCGGATTGTCCTTTTGTCTCAGTCCATCTCAGATGAGCTCGGGCCCAGAGAAGCCGGCGGCGGCGTTTGTGTGTTGTTGACGTCTGACTTTGTCTTTGCATGGTAGAGTTTGAACTGTCACTTGTAGATGTAGTGATGAACTGTGTTAACTGACAATGGTTTTCTGAAGTGTTCCTGAGCCCACGTGCTAATATCCTTTACACAATGATGTGGGTTTTTAATTCAGCACCGCCTGAGGGGTCAAAGGTCACGGCCATTCAATGTTGGTTTTGGGCCTTGCTGCTTACGTGCAGAGATTTCTCCAGATTCTCTGAATCCTTTGATGATATTATGGACTGTAGATGATGAAATCCATCAATTCCTGCAGTTGGACAAAGTTGAGAAACATTGTTCTTAAACTGTTGGACTATTTGCTCACGCAGTTGTTGACAAAGTGGTGAACTTGGCTCCATCTTTGCTTGTGAAGGACTGAGCCTTTTGGGGGTGATGCTCCTTTTATACCCAATCATGACACTCACCTGTTTAAATGAACCTGTTCACCTGTGGAATGATCCAAACAGCGTTTTTTTTCAGTCTTCTGTTGAACCTGTCCAAGCTTTTTAGGAACATGTTGCAAGAATCAACATCAAAATGAGTGAATATTTGCAAAAAAAACAATAAAGTTTATCAGTTTGAACAATAAATATCTTGCCTTTGTGGTCCATTTGATTGAATGATTTGCAAGTCCTTGTATTCCATTTTTATTCATATTTTACGCATCCCAATTTCATTGTAATTGGGGTTATAGTATCATATAACAGGTGAAACTTCTTTATCTGCAGCTCTGATCTTTCATTGTTTCGTCTGCTTTGTCTTCAATCAGAGCTTTAAAACAGTGAAGATGATACAACAGAAATTATCTTAACCTTGAAACAGGAACAAAACATTCTGCCTAATAGTTTCTGTGTTGGTGCAAACAGATGATTTCTGAGGAACTGGACATTTTCACTCAGGCTCTTAGTTTCAGTTTGGTTTAATAAGGTTTGGAAACACTTTTATTCCCACTGTAAGAGACGAAAAAGACTTTCCCAGTAACACAGACACAATTGCAGTCTTATAATATTCTGGCAGATACACAAATATAGTAAAAGCAGCAGAATTTGAGCACTTAACTGGTTTTCTGTTCAGGTTTGTGAGCCCCAGGTGTGTCCAGTAAAACTAGTTTAACCCATAACCCATTTGGTGGCTCGTGTTATGAAAACATGTGAAAGAAAAGAGTCATTGAAAGCATCCTCTGAGGTGTTTACTGCACGTACATAATGGAAATATTTACGTCAACCAGCCGAGGGAAACTGCAGCTCAGACACAGAATGAAAGACGTCTCTGACACTGAGAGGGAACTGGTGACTGAATATCAGACAAAATGAGGCTTTTGGAAATTTGAAATGCTTCATTTCCAACTAAAATATGTTTAAATAAACACAAAAGATGGTTCAAACCAAAAAAGAGCCACCTTTTATACCCAATCTCCCAATAACATGAGATTCTGCTTCTCTGAATAGCTCCTAAAAGACGACTGACAGTGTGAACCTGCGAACAAAGGGCAGCTTCAGCGAGGCTTTCTGTGGCAAAATAAAGTAAAGGTGAAATTATTACGAGGCCGCCTGTGCTCCTGAGGCTCCTTTTAAATGCTAGCTCGCCTCATTTTCCAGGGGGTGTTTGAACCTTGGTCTTCTGGAGCACACAACGAGGATTTAAGAACAGCTGCGGCTGCGGCAGAATAAAACTGAGCACACTAACATTCACCGCTGTGCATAATGTAAAATAAAGCAGAGGAATACAACGGAATTTATTGTAAAGGAGGAATTGATGTGCACAAAATTGAACTGAAATGTCTCAAAATAGTTGAAAAAAAAGTAAAATCCAATGAATACAGCTTTTTTAAACATTCCTATGTAGCTATTGAAGTTAATTTAACCTCTTAAGACCTGGCGTCCAAATATGTGGACTTTAGATTTCTGCCTCTCAAACCCATGATACTTCATTTTTTAAAACTTAAACCTATTATCTGCATTTACAGACATTTCCCATGTCATTTTTTTGTGATATCAAACCTTTTAGACCAATTTCACAGAGAAAAAAAGTGTAGTTATGAACAATAACACTGATCCCTAAAAACTAGTAGCTAACTAATAACACTAAAAATGTAACTTCCTGTACAAAGACCAAGCCTGAATATTACTGTCATTCCAGGATGAGCTCTGGTTGCAACTATTAGTCGACATAAACGATCTTGTTGTTAATAAAATTGCATCAACATAGAATTTTTTATACTCAACCAGTGATATTTTTGTTTAAATTGTTGTTTTCTTACGGTGAAATCAAATACCAGGTGGTAAGAGCTCATCTGTACTTCATTTGACTGGATGAGCCGCTGCACTATTGAATACTTTTGTGGAAAAAAAAATCTAAAGACGGCTACAAAGATGGCTAAATTCATGTATGAGGATTATTGACAAGGAAATATCTCTATATCTCCGGCTTGGACAGCCTGACAGCTCTCGCCTGAGTTAGAGTGAATAAAAGTTCACTCGCGTCTTCTCTTCTCTTTTCTTCTCTTCTCCTCTTCTCTCTCTCTTGACAGGTTTTTCAGGATCAGAGTCAAAAACTTTTCAAAAGTCAGAACTATTCTGCACATCTTGACAGGCAGATAAAAAGTTTTTTTGTGAAATGAGAGAATGTTGTTCTTGATTTGGTCGTTTATTTAGACTAATCACACAAAGATACTGTAAAACCGAAAATACGAAACAGAAAAATGATAGATCGGCATGAGCAGTCAAAAAAATAAACAGCCTAACTTATCAAAAGAAAGTTATTTTTAACTGGCTACTTTCGGTTTGTGAAATCCACTAGCATAATGCTAATGTCAAGGGGAAATCCCATTGACTGGCTAACGAAATTAGCATCGCATTACTTTCTATGAACTTATCACAACTTTCACAAACACACAAACTCATTATTCAGAAATTATTTTAACTTAAAGTATTCACCAGCTGTTTCTAGATGCTCTTCTTATTGTCTACTGTACTGAAGCCCAAATTGATCAAAATACTCAAGTTCAAAAGCCAAGTGAGAAAAATAATGCTCCTGTATTACATGTCTATTAAAGGCAGCACAAATCAGGTGAGCACTCTCCAGCCACTGAAGTAAAACAGAGTCCAAATGAGGTGTTGACACAAAATGATGGTGATTAATTGACTAATTGAAAACATCATCTTTAGATGCACAAAAATAATTCTTAGTCGCAAGAGAAAGAATTCATTCAACTTTCCAAAAAGCTTCCAAAATGTGCAAAATCCAGCATATTTATAAAAAATCAATTCACCACTGATGAATAAATACTACATTATCAGCTGTTGTTGTACACTGAGGCAGTTTGTTCTGTACAATCTTAGAATATGAGACAAATCTTTAATTAAAGAGGAGTTCAGGTAAGAGAAAACATGTGCAGGTAAAAAGCTGTCAGCAGAGAATTTGGGGCTTTTTTTAGTCGACAATTGACAGGTAAAACAGTTGGCGAGCAATAATTGATTGTTGAAGATAAAGTGGGATTTAGAGGAATTAAAAGCCCACAAATGCATACTAATAACACGTCGGTCCAGATGCTGCAGTAACAGCTGGAGTCTCCTCTCATTCCCACTATAAATGACTCTCTCCGGGGAAATAATGAACATCTCCAATTCTCACATGCTCCATGTAAAACACTTAAAAAGTTGCGGTTACAAAGCGAAGCAGCGAGAGCTCTGTGCCGTCTGCTGCTCCTGAGCTGCTGGTCTAAAATAATAACCCAACGTTAAAACTCAGAGAGAGGAAAAATTAAAAGGCATCACAGGGGAAGCAACACTCCACGGTCCCTACTGTGAAGCTGTTTGAGAAACTGCTTTAAACACCTTTCCCAGCTCCGAGTGCAGCTAATGACCTCCTGCAGCAGCATGGAGGAGACCGTACCCAGAAAACTCTCCCCTCAACCTGCTGCTCGCTGTTTGCTGCTTTTGATTATTAGTGCAAGATTGATGTTTTCCTTTTGAATCACACATTCTTCACAAACATTCGCAGCGGCGTCTAATAATCATCCGGCGAATGTTTGCGGGGTTGTGTGTTGGAGAACAGCCAGATGTGCTGCACGAGAAGAAGAAGAAGAAACTATTGTCTGGTTCCTTTACACCAAACGGGCTTGTTCTTCCTCTGATAACATTTATCAGACACACACGTCAAGTTACGCACGGATAACAGAACAGAAAAAAGTCACATAAATGTCTGACAAGTTTTCAACAAAAACTAAGATAAGCTTTCATTTCCTTTTACAGTCAAAACCTTAGGTGCTCTGGGTTTCTTTTATTTCAGTCACAACAACCTTCAAAAGAGGTTAAATAAGTCTGGTTTCTCAGCATCTGGTTTAAGTCCAAACACAAAGACAGAAGGCTTAAAAATGAGACTGAGAAACAAAGGATGTTTGATTTTTATCCTCATCCTCCATGACAAGTTTGTGGACTGACTATCAGAAAAGAGTAGAATAGAATTTATCATTTTAATCCCCAAAAGGAAATTCAGAGTCACAGCAGCAAAACGAGAGAGTATATTGCAAATGAAATGAGGAGTATATAAAAATAATAATATAATAAGTGTCCACTAGAAAGAAAATGTCCATCGTATGGCCTAAAACAAACACCCCATGAATGAAGAGAGACTCATCGATGGAGTGGGAAGCACGGGAATTCCTCCGTCCATACCACGATACCCCAGCCACTGGTTCTTCCATCTTATTGGAGGTCGATTTTACATTCCCATAACGATGGATGGAAGTACGGGTTGATGTCATCTCTTCTTGGCTCACGTCGCGGTACCGACACGCCTTCTACTCCTCAGCTCGCAGGGAACATCGGGCCTAGCACTGGTGAGCGTCAACATGCTACGAACTGCTCACAGCTAATCTTCGAGTGTAAACAACGCGGCCATAGTTGCACGTAGGATCTCTGGACACACACAGGAACAAAAACAGTAAAAAAAAACAAAAAAAAAAGCAGCAGGCGCAATGACCAACAAATGAGATGTAAAAAAGTAACGCCAGGCTTCGAATACAAAGATACAGAGCTGCTGCAACAAGCTGCCACTCATGCAGTGCTTGGTAACAAAAATAAAAGGTGTGTGAGAAAGTAATGCAGCAGTATCATCATCCTGACTGCTACTGTGAAATTAGTACTGATACACGGGGGCTGAATATTGATGTTTTAACTGGAAAAATTCAGCGCTCTAAATAGATTTTTCCAGCCAGTGTGACTCACCGCTAATGACTCTAATGAAGGGAACGTAAACAGCAGGTAATTGACCAAAGAAGAAGAAGTTAACAGCTGCATTATAGCAGAAAACGACAGCAGGATGTCAGATCTCAGTGATAATAATCTAAAAGCCAAATCAACCGTCCGTCTGCTTTTCCCTTTGAAGAATAAGTTTCAGGTCACGGTTTATTTACGTCTCTGCTCTGCTGTATTTTTCCCACCCATCATTTCATTCTCATGTGACTACAAGAGAAAAAAAAACAATGAATTCCCCAATGTGTGGGGACAAAACTGCTTGTTTCATGAATAGAACATCAAGAAACCCACTGTGCCTGACATTCAACAAGCAATTAAGAGATTTTCTACATTTTTCTGTGTGTGGAACGAGAGTTTTTCGAGTTAATTAAACAAAAACTTCATGATTTCCAATATTAGTTCGCTATTCTGTCAGAACATCCTGGGAATTAAAAGCTGTGTCTACTTTACTGGGAAAAATAAAGCTCTCAGCTCCTCTTTGCCAGCTCACAGTCAATAAATCAACAGTTTACTGAGATGTAAATATGATAAAAGTCCTTTTAACGTAACCGGAGTCAGCTGGGAATAACAATCTGGTCAGGGCATGTAACTCGTCCAGCACAGCAGATTTTAAACAGCACAAGACACTTGGAGGAGCCAAATATGAATGTGATTTAGGAGGAGGGAGAGGAAAGCTTGAAAAGGATGGCTGGCTGGAGGCCAAAGAGGCTGGACAAACCAAATGACAAATGTAAAAGCTGCAGCCAAAATTTACCAGCATTTGGCTCTGGATGGGCAGTAATTTCCAAGCCTGTTTAAGCAGTTACTAAAGCTTTGCAAACAGCCTGTGTGTTCTAGCTCATCAAGTTCAACCACCACGTCTGCCCCTGGGACGACACCACAACAGAGGCCAGAGTGCTCGAATTCCTCTCGTACAAGAAGTTAAACAATTAGACCCGGAGTAGATACGAAGGGTTAGAGCATGCAAAACAAACGACAGCTGCACAAAACGATGGAGGGAAGTAAAAAACAAAGACTTGTCTCAGAGAGTCAGACAGTGCAATATTTCTTTATAACCTGAAATGTGTCAGAATACCGGATACAATTTTTTCCAGAAGATGTTTTCTACTTAACACCAGTATCGCTTACCGATGCATACTTTCACATTTGAACATATATGGTACCAACGAATCAATAAAATTACTAAACGGTACCAATTTTCAATACTTTTGTGTGTTTATTTGGTAATTAAAGCTATTTTGTATAACTTCATTATCAAAATATTTCAACTTCGTAGTTCTTTCTCTAAATATAAACTAAAAAATATATAAAAACTACATCCCAGTGTTTGTACTGTTTGAAACATTGCAGCTGTTTCACAAATTTCTTCAACATGAAACTTTAACATTATCTAAAATGAGCTACAATTTCAATTTCTGGCATAGAAAACAGCCTGATCTTCCACTCCCTCTCGGTACTTGTTACTACTGACAGAATTCGATTGATCGATACCTATAAAAGTACAAAATTTAGTACCGCAAGTGATACATAACCCTGACCGACCAAAAAGCCAAGTTATTGAAAACTACCTTCGCAAGAGAAACAGCTTGAGTAGAGAAAACATAGACTGTATAATGAGTGGACGTAACGACGTTCGGCTCAAACTGAAGCCTCCAGCAGATGCCCCGCCCCCTGGTGTCTGGCTGCAGTATAGGTCATAAGCCCCACCCCCTGGTGTGTGGCTGCAGTATAGGTCATAAGCCCCACCCCCTAGTGTCTGGCTGCAGTATAGGTCATAAGCCCCGCCTCCCCATGTATTCCAGATATGAGCCGAGAAAACTTTAAAAAAATTACGATACCTCGTAGAAACGTTTCTCTCATCCTTACACTAAGGTAGTATGATGATGTCATCTGGCTGCATGGTGTTCAGGTGGTTTTTTTTCTGAGAAGTTAGTTTCTCACTAGTTATTGGACGTTAAAAACCGTGTTATAAGTTTTGTTTTACGATAGTTGACAGCTGCCGTTCGTGAGTAGTTTTTACCGGGGATATAAGAAACTTCGGGAAAGAGCCAAAAGGAGACTAAACCCTCTGAAGAAGAAGAAATCAATTTTTTTATCTCTCTTTTTTACTTGGCTCCACCGGAAATTTTCTACTGCGCAGACTCTGGCTGCACAATGGCGGCTAGAGAAACGGGTTTTTTTGGCTTCAAAATCGTAGAACTGTGACAGGCGGAAGCACGCTGTCCATTCTATATACAGTCATTGAGAGAAAAGTGGCAAAAATGGCAAGTTTCAGGAAGCAAAAATGGTCAAAGTTTGCAGAAAAGGGACAAAAATTTGCAGAAAACTTTCAAAATGGTCAGAAAGTAGTAAATGCAGAGGCCTGACATTTCTGTTTAAAATATCTTTCGCTGTTGACGCTGATTTTTTGTTTTCCATTATCTGCAAGCTATAATTATCACTTAACAAAATAAAAGCTTGAAATAACTTACTCTATGTTGGGGCGCAGATGGCCTAGTGGATATGGCCGCGCACCATGAGGTTCGCCCTAGAGCGGGTGGCCCGGGTTCGATTCCCACCTGTGGCCTGTTTCCCGCATGTCATTCCCCGCTCTCTACCCCCTTTCATCCTCTATCCACTGTCCTCCACTATCCAATTAAAGGCAGAAAAGCCCAAAAAATATCTTTAAAAAAAAAAAAAAAAGAAATAACTTACTCTATGTATGATGAGTCTATATAATATCTGGAAAGGAGTGATCAAAATATTGAACTTTTTGATTATATTCAATATTTTTGCGATGTTTTGAGATGATTATTTCACAAAATCCTACTTTTTTCCCCTATAAATGTGTATTTCTACTTCAAAACAAGACCAAAAAATACATCTCCTTAGATATAGGAGTTGATATCACCAGCACATAAAATGGGTAACCAAATAATAGTGGCACAAGAAATCAAAAATGCAATTATTCTTCCAAACCGTTCAGCCCCATACGAGAGAAACTATCACTCTACAAACTCTGCAGTGGTGAAAAAATGGTGAGTTTACATAAATCTACTCAACATTGTATCAGTGAGTGACATAACACTAGAAAAGACCCAGAAATAGACAGAATCATAGTTGGTGACAGAGAAACATAAACACGTGTAACAGAAGTGGAAAATCCTCCTGCTTCCCTGAAATCACCTGCAATAATTTCCCTTCCTCTGAAAACCTCACAGCTCAGCAGTGACTTTACTTTTCTGTTCCCACATGTAAATGACCTTTGGTTTGAGCCTTGTTTCTCATCCGCTCTTTACCAGCCGAATGAAGACGTGACGATCCGAATGCACTTCCTGTTTACATGCAGCTGTGCGAGCTCTTGTTATCCCGCGCTCGGGAACCGTCCGCTCGTTTGTTGGTTTGTTTACAACACATAAAAGTGACCATAAAAAGGCAGGAGGCTGTGTCTACCAAACTACAGGAAAATCTCTGAGTCAGACTCGTTAACCAAATGTGCTGGATAAAAAACTGCTCCTTAAATCTGAATAACAACCAGTCACACCAAAGAAACTTCTCAGGTAATCTCGGCAATATTTATACTATTATCAACCATATTCAATATTGAAAACCCCTGAAAATTCACTCTTATGTTCATAGGGAACTTGGAAACTGTTTTCACACATTTGCATTAAAAAACCACAACTATGAATGGGTATTAATCCAATTCTTTAACGATTCCCTTATCGACTCTCATGTGAATTGTCTGTGTTCAAAAAGTAGCTTTACAGAGTTTCTGAATCATTATTTCACTGATTTTATCTGTAAACAAGTGTGAAATTGGTCAATGAATCTGAATATCTCTATCTATTGAAATGAATAATTAAAAATCAGTAAAAATCGATGTCACATGACGCCGATATATTGGTTTTTACCTGTTAGTATTTTGACATTTTTTAGGTTTCAATATTGTTGCAGCAAATTTTGGTATCGATCCAATGCCAGGTAAATAATTGGCCAATATTGCCGATATCAATACCGATACTTTATACATAGAAAAGCAGCTTATAAAAATAAATCATGACACTCAACCACTTAAACACTTCCCGTTCATTAATGAAAGTATAATTTTCAACCAGAAAATAATCATATGCTTTATTTTTTTCTGCTTTATTGTAAAACTGTTAATTTGAATATTTACAGATAAAATCATTTATCTTATATTACCATTAAAAGACATCATTTTTATCAGAACAGCTTGCACATACTGGTAGATTAACTGTTACAGAAATATAATAATATATTTGGTAATTCAGCAATTTAATAATAATTTTAAGTATTGGACTCATCACGCAAGTATTGATCAATACTAATACCAACATTGGTATCAATCTAATGATATTTTAGATCAATCCGCCCACTACTATTGTTCACAAAGAGTAATTGTGATATATTTCTGTGTAAAAGTTGAAACTCTGTTTTAAAACTGTAGTCACATCGATGTATGCTTACCACTAGCATCTCAATGTAATTTCCTATATACGTTAGCATCAAGCTAGATCAATGTTTTTCACATGGTTTTTGTTACATTAGGAGATGTTTTACAAGTTGAATGTATCAGATATGAATCTCTTGTGAGAGAGTAATGTACATTTCTTTGTGTGTTCAGTTTTACAGCTTCTTAAGTAAAACATCGAGCAGAAAATCCTAAATCAGAGTTTCTCAGGAAACTGTCATTTTTCTTCAAAGTGGGCGTGAGGTCTGGCCACAACGGTGTTATGTAGAGAATCGATAAGGGAATCGTTAAGATTAAAGGCTGATAGATTGAACCATTTGTTTGATTCTTAACAGGAATCAGTTCTTGATTCACGTCCCCAACCACCACAACAGATCATAAACCTGAAAACAAAACAAACAAGAAAGCATGAGATTTTCTGCGTCTCCTCACCTGTGTCTGTGCTCATCGTGTCCACCCTGTCCGTGTATGATCACCTGTCCGGACGCATGCTTCCCCTCTTTGGGAGGGTCGATATGAGGGATGAGCACATCCTCCAAACCCAAGTCAAAGCGCTTGTGCTTGGAATTGTCCGGGAGGAAGAAGAAGGCCCCGAAGCATAGCGTGATGAAGGCACTAAGAATGAGGAGCAGGATGAATTTCTCTGAGAGCCTCAGCGTGGCCCTGTGGTGCGGGAAAGAGGAGGCCCCTGGCGACAAGGTGGGTATCCTGCGGCCTGACAGCGGCAGGAGAGCCGGGGTCGTCATGTTTGGCTGTTGGAGGGAACTCGCTGCTTGAGGGGGAGGGGGTCGAGGGAGGGTGGGGTAGGTTCACAGGTGCCACAGGTGTTGTTGTAGCAGCATGCACAGGCTGGTCGACTTTATTATCTCATCCCGGCTTTGATAAATCCAGAAANGCATAGAAAACAGCCTGATCTTCCACTCCCTCTCGGTACTTGTTACTACTGACAGAATTCGATTGATCGATACCTATAAAAGTACAAAATTTAGTACCGCAAGTGATACATAACCCTGACCGACCAAAAAGCCAAGTTATTGAAAACTACCTTCGCAAGAGAAACAGCTTGAGTAGAGAAAACATAGACTGTATAATGAGTGGACGTAACGACGTTCGGCTCAAACTGAAGCCTCCAGCAGATGCCCCGCCCCCTGGTGTCTGGCTGCAGTATAGGTCATAAGCCCCGCCCCCTGGTGTCTGGCTGCAGTATAGGTCATAAGCCCCGCCCCCTGGTGTCTGGCTGCAGTATAGGTCATAAGCCCCACCCCCTGGTGTGTGGCTGCAGTATAGGTCATAAGCCCCACCCCCTAGTGTCTGGCTGCAGTATAGGTCATAAGCCCCGCCTCCCCATGTATTCCAGAT
>RPOG01004980.1:0-37753 GCA_008086565.1 Thalassoma bifasciatum | reverse complement strand
GCCATGGTAACCCCGCCTAGCGCCTCTCCGCACTGCGCTCTTGACCCTTTTTTCTTTTTGGTTAGATAAACACATTTTAATTCATCGGCAGAGCCGCCCTCAATCCTGCCTGCAGCTCGGTCTGTAAGACAACGAAACGGGAAGCAGCTTTTTGAGGAGGAGGAGGAGGAGGAAGGTGCAGGCTGGCCCAGTTTACTTCGCAGTGGTAGTAGTAGTTTAAAAAATGACTGCTTACCTGCTCAGCGTCTTTGAAATACACAAATTGAGCACCAATGGGGAAAAAAATAGCTTTTACGTCACACTTTCTTTGTAGAATGACTTTTGAGACCCATGTAACCTCTTCACACAAACACTCCAAACTTAGCTTCATACAAGAGCTGAAAGGTTTGAGTCACCAAACCCTCTTCAAACACAAGATCCTGTGTTTAGAGTTAAAAAAAAGTCAAGATTTTTTTGCTTCCAGTGGCCTTCATATAAAAGATTTCTTGGCATAAATCTTGATTCTGAACATAAAAAGACCACTGAATATTGTTGTTTACATCTTTTTCGATGGATGGAATACAAAAGAATAAGGAGCTGCTCAATATGAGACACTTTAAAGTCTTTGAATCAGGATAATGTTACACAAAGTAACTTAATCTTATTCCAATTGCTGTATTTTTTAAATTCTTTACAAGTAATTCATTCATTTTTCTGGTCGTATTAGGTGGATGTGGCTCATTCTAAGTCCAATTAGACTCTCTTTCACTAGAATAAAACAAAAACATATGCTTGGACTTCTTGGTTGATCATTTATTGAGAGAGAATTTGTGGATCCCTCTCTAATGAAATGCATTCAAATCAGCACAATACATGTTACAGACAGTTTGATGTGCTTCTCTCCTGATTTGATTCTTTTATAATTTTTTTGGTGTTGATTCCATTCAGATTGCGATTCTTAAATTACAATATTGCAGAATTTTGCCACTTTTGGTTCACGTTTTTAACAGCAGTGAAGAAGTTGAATGATAATGTCTTCAGGCCAAATCCAGTCACACTTCCCCAGAAAATTCACATCATGTATGAGTCAGTTTTTAAGATTTATTCCATCAGTGATACACTTGAGACAGCTTTTTATTCTCTCTTTTCAAAAACCTGCTCTGAAGAGTCAAATGAAGCATTTACATTTAGAAAAATTAATCTATTTTTGACTGAAAAGTTGATTTAAAATCATAAAACAGTGTTGAAATGTGCAATAGTTTTCTGATTACTCGTTCTTCTTAAGACAAACATGCATGTCCTCACGGTTGAGTGTCAGTCGGGAGCTTAACTGGGTCAGAGACAGTAGATAACGTGCTCAGGCGACACAGATATTGTTGATCTATAGATGTTCTGTACTAGTACGACAGCAACTTAAGTGACACCGGTTTGTAGCTTTGTATCCACAGCTGGGAAACGTCCTCTAACGAACTCAACTTTTGTGTTTGTTACATTGGCAGCAGTGTGTTTTGCTCAAAAATTGGGAACAAGATGAGTTTTTGAGTTAGTTCCCAATAATCGACTCATCATTACCTGATTGGCTGTTAACATCTATATATGTTACACAGATGTAAGTTTTTACTCCTTCAAATCTGCCATAAATTTATGTTTAAAAAAGATTTATGAAGATTATTGTGCGACAGAATAAAAGAATCTCCGGCCCTATAATTGAGGAAAATGTGATGAATAGATCCATTTTTATCAGCGTGCAGTAAAGAGAACAAAAGTGTTTTTTCTTTCTGCTTGTCCACTCTGTTAAAAACCTCTGCATGAAGCCGTGCAGGTGAGTTTTCTCCTGCAGGTCGATCATTCAGTGGCTGAGTGATCATCAGCTGGAGATTCTTACGTGGACTCTTCATTGTTGTTAAAAACACACCACCTTGTCACCTGTCGTTGTGTTGTCTCTTTAGCACATATTGATTTAGTGCAGAGCAGGTTTGCACGTCTGTTAAACCGGATTCTTCTCCTCCACACTCCGCGCTCCGATCGATTGATCAGATTAGTATTGATAACCCCTCATTGACTCAGTGAAGGTGGTCGAGGAGGAGAAAACAAGCTTTTGTAGATCTCTACTCAAGGGGACTGAGATGTCTTTGCAACAGATCTTAAAAAAATCACTCTCCTCTTTCCTTGGTGCAGTTCTCTTATTTTCGTTGATCTTTGCATTTTTTATACTTTAAACAAGGTCAGATGCTTGTCAAACTGTTTTACCCAACATATAGAGAGGCTCGGGGTTGGCAAAGACCTCAAAGTATAATATATAATGCTGTTCTCTGTAGCACTCTGCTAATATATTGGAGTGGAAATTTTAACTTGCAAGATATTATGCAGAGTGGAAAATTCTGGCACAATTTCAAATAGAAGGGAAGTCGAAAAGGTCAAAACTCCATAAACCCTTGTAGTACAAAGAGCGGTCTCACTTATGCGCTTTTATGATTTATCTCTTCTTTTTTTAATGTATTCTGGTACTTTTTACTGTATAATGACAAAAAACTCAGGTCTTTATTTGGAAAGTATTTCATAACAGATATAAACTGATGTTAAACATCACCTGAAGGTCCCAGTTTGAAGTCGCCCATGCACTTTCTTTGCTCTCCTTTTATATTCTCTGCGGTTTTCACTTTTCTTTCTGACATTGAAGACGTTTGTTTTCTTTTGATTCCTGCAGGAGCCGAAGTCTTCATCCCAGCTGCTCGTTGACTGGGGCATGGAGGACATCGATCACGTCTTCACCGAGGAAGACTACCGCTCTCTGACCAACTACAAAGCCTTCAGCCAGTTTGTCAGGTAGATAACACATTTATACTCATATTCACGAACACAGGCCCTCAGCCATCAAACATGAGTGCAATCGTGCACAAGTGACACACTTCTTGGCCAGAAGGGTTATCACGGTCTGAAAATTTAAGCCCAAGGGTTATTGTGACCAAAATGACCACGGTTTCCGGTATTATTGCAGTATTTTTAAAAATGTGTTCAATATGTTCAGAAGGCACTGATAGACCTAATCAAACTGAAATAGTTTAAAACAATGTAAAAGTGTTGATTGTGTTTAAAAAATAAAACAACATGTTCCTGCTCCCAACTTGAGCTGACACTTGAGAATAACTAATGTCAACAGCTGATTTGTCAGGAACATTTCCAGTAGTTGAAATTATACAAATCCAAAAATTCAGGCTGTTCTTGTGCATTTTTAGACGCAAGCGCATAAACACATTGTTTTCTGTTTGTTTGCTCAAGTGTCTGCTTTTTTACCGGGGTTTACTGTAACACCGGTAACTGTTACATCCCTATTGGCCAGGCTACTAAATGACCACAAATTAAGAAAATCAATCAGTTTGTAGGTTAATCAGTTTGCCGTCCTACGTATTGAAAATGTTTTATCATCAACACCTGAGACAATGCAGCTGTTAGTTATCCCCGAAACGAAGTAAGTGCTCCACTCACTCCTCATTCTGTGACGCGTGAAGTCTGGAGTCTGACTGCAGCTTCTTTAAGAGCTGACAAACATTTGTGACAGCGATCTTACAACAACACGGCTTCATTTCCTTCTACCTCTGTTACTGTGGTGTTGATGTGCAGCACAGAGAAGTCCCTTTTTTCCATAATGCGTCACTAAATGTCGTTAATTCCAAGACAGCTCAACCTTGAATATTTAGAGGCACGTTGATGAAATTTCTCAGTGCCTGATTTGGCGTACGCCTCGATTGGGCCTGATACAAATGTTTCGTAAATCACATGTGAAAGCTGCAGAAATTTGCCCCTTTTGTTGCAGCTTCAGACATTAAAAAAATCTGAATCTAATGTGCTCATAAATTTATTTTTTCCAACCTTCAGGCCTCTCATCGCAGCGAAAAACCCCAAGATCGCTGTGTCTAAAATGATGATGGTGCTGGGAGCAAAGTGGCGAGAGTTCAGCACCAACAACCCTCTGAGAGGAGCTGCTGCCGCAAACGCCGCCCTGGCCACCGCCAACGTCCCAGCAGCTGTGGACAACATGGTGGCTGAGGTCGCCCCCGCCGCTGCAGCTCCGGCCGCTGTTGAGGCACCTCAACCTCCTCCACCGCCGATACGAAAAGCCAAGACAAAGGAGGGCAAAGGTACAAACATTGGGATGTAAAGGTTAAAGCGAGAGAAGCAAATGTCAGAGGGAATTTCTTTCAGAGCCGTGGTTTCTTAACTATTCATCATCAACAGTCAAAACAGTTTGTGGATTTCTCTTTACTCTCACTTTCCTCTTTGCACGACTGACCTCCACCTCTCTGTTTTGTGTTGGCAGGTCCAAACGCCCGCAAGAAATCGAAACCTGCGCCTAAACCACAAGAGAAGAAGAACAATGCCAAGACCAAGAAAGTAGCTCCACTCAAAATCAAACTGGGAGGCTTCAACAGCAAACGGAAACGCTCGTCGGTACGATGCGTTCCCAGCCTCCCTTGTTTTTTTATCATGTTTTTTTTTCTGACTCTTGTTTGCAAACATAAAAAGACTCCTACGCTGAAGTGTTTTCATATAATAACAATGTGTTTGTGTCCCGCAGAGCGAGGAGGATGAGCCTGACGTGGACAGCGACTTCGATGACGGCAGCATGAACAGCGTCTCCGTCTCCGAGGGATCCAACAGCCGCAGCAGCCGCAGCAAAAAGAAGGCGTCCAAGAGCAAACCCAAGAAGAAGAAGGGTACGTCTTCACATGCAACTCCTATTCCTAGACTGATATTCTTTCCTTTTTTTGTGAAATTACTGTTTTTGAACATGAATGGGGGCTGTTTAACACTTCTCTGATAAGTTACAGTCACACTCTGACTGGTTTGTGGCTGCAGAGAGCTTATCAAACACAGAGCAGTGATAAAAACAATAGATGGATTCAGGGTTAAGCATCCAGAGTCCTGGATACCCAACAACATGAGGGGGCGTATTCAAACACACACACACACACACATTAGTCATTACGCCTGAGTCAGCAGAGCTAAGTCTATTTCGATGGACGACATCTTAGCTCGAGCTGTTTCCTACTGATGCGTCTTTATCTACTGTCACAAGACCGACAGAGTCATGGATGAGTTCAGATCTGAAGGAGGTTAACAGGTCATCAGGGTGGAAATCCTTTCAGATACACATCACTGAGAACCTCTGATGTGAAAGAGCAAAGCTGCAACTTCTCTGCAGAGCTGTTTTTGAATTTTTACTTCACGTGGCTCTGCATTAAAACTCAAACCTTATTAAGACTGAGCACTAAAAACTTGTTGTGAAAACCTCCAGTTTGAGTTCGTCTGTATTGGGGACGGGTTCTTAAAGGGAAAAAAATGACCCACTTTTAAATAATCAATGTTTTTCTCTTTATTTTAGAAGCTGAAGACGGTGACGGCTATGAAACGGACCACCAGGACTACTGTGAGGTTTGTCAGCAGGGCGGAGAGATCATCCTCTGTGACACCTGTCCCAGAGCGTACCACATGGTCTGCCTGGATCCGGACATGGAAAAAGCTCCCGAGGGCACGTGGAGCTGCCCACACTGTGTAAGAAAAACACTTAAACACTCAGTACGTTTTAGGACTGGGCAATTAATCGCAAATTAGATTAAATCACAGTATGTCCTGTTGTAGTATTCTGATCGCAGACAGTGGCAGTGCAGTATTTCTTTAACCTGAAGTGTGTCAGAATAACAGATATATTTTTTTGCGGTGGATGTTTTCTTCTCTACACCAGAGTAACTCAACCCTGCTCCACCAGAGAGAAACTGTTGAAAACTACCTTTGTAAGAGAAAGAATCTAAGTGGTGAAAAGTGGTAAAAACAGCAAAGAGTAGCAATAAAAATGGATAGAAATTAGTTTAAGGTGCCAAAAAGTAATAATGGAAAAATAGTAATGGAAAATATTTACCCAAGGGTACAACAAATATTCTGAATCTGAATCTGAAAAGTGCCAAAAGTGGCAAAGAGAGTGTGAAGTGGTCAAAAGTAACAAAAATGGCAGGAAAGTTGGGAGAAAACTTTAAAGTAGTCAGTAGGATGAGGAACAATGGTCTAAAAGTCATCTCCTGCAATGTTTAGATGAGAAAAGAGGGTGGGGGAAGTTTTGGCTTGCAGAGGACAAACACAGGGACTAAATGAAGTAAACAATGACTGAGGCAACTTGTACGACGTAAGAAAGGCACTGGCATCGGAAATTCAACCACTTATCCCATCTTCTTCCAAGTTTAGGTCTTAAAAAGTCTCACGAAGCCTGAAATTTAGTCTTAAAGCTTGTTCAGCGACTCTGCCGACTTTACCGGAAACATTTCAAGCAGCTGTTACTGACTGAGAGAAACACATGCTCATTATGAAGCTCCAGAGCGTCGTCCTCATGATTCCCAGTCACCTAACCTTTAGCTGGCTGTCGAGGCAGAACACAACCTGAGATTTACTGCTCTGGGCTGACCACAGCAAACCGCTCCACTCAGAGAGACCTCAGGCCGCTGCAGCAGCTCATCACATGATTATGTAGCTTCAGAAATGTGATTTACCTACACCTTTCTGATGTCTGTGTCCCAGCAGCTCTTAAACTTTCTCCACACCTGCTTTCCTGTTCAAACAAACTGTTAGATTTAATCATCATCATGCGACGCCCTCATTGAAAGAAGAAGAGAAACGCTTTAAGGAGGTTGAAGTCAGAACTTCTAATCTTTTATTTTCTAAGTAAAGCACACAGAGATTTAACATCACCTGTTTTTTTCTCCCTGTGCAGGAGAAGGAGGGCATCCAGTGGGAGGCTCGAGAGGAGGCTTCAGATGCAGAGGAGGACAACGGTGACACAGGAGAGATGGAGGAGGACGACCACCACATGGAGTTCTGCCGGGTGTGTAAAGACGGAGGAGAGCTGCTGTGCTGCGACTCGTGCCCCTCGTCTTATCACATCCACTGTCTGAATCCACCGCTGCCGGAAATCCCCAACGGAGAGTGGATCTGCCCGCGCTGCACGGTGAGTCCCACTGCCAGGAAACGAGCTTTTTGGTCGGTAAAAAGTTTTTTTTTTTCAAGTTTTTAATGTTTGATATGTTGTCTCTCCTCCTCTGCAGTGTGCTCCCATGAAAGGAAAGGTGCAGAAGATCCTGACGTGGCGATGGGGAGACCCTCCTGCTCCCACACCCGTCCCCCGACCTCCAGACCTCCCCGAAGATCAGCCTGATCCCGCCCCGCTGGCCGGGCGGCCGGAGAGGGAGTTCTTCGCCAAGTGGTCCAACATGTCGTACTGGCACTGCTCCTGGGTCACTGAGCTCCAGGTGGGCCCCAGTTACACACATACACACACACACAAAGAGGAGCACTGACCCTGCTTCTTAGAGAGAAATCCTGATGATACTCATAGACCACAAAATAGCTTCATAACCCTTACTTTGATTTAAAACCCTTCTTTTCTGTTTGAAGAGAGCATTTTCTAAAGTGTAAATGTAAATAATGTAATGAAGCCTATTTCCACAAGTTCAACATATACAAAATGAAAAACTGGCTTAGTTGAGATTTCCCTTTTTTTGCCAGTATAGTGTCAGAATTTTGAGATGAAGTAAATATTCAAGGGCTATTTATCTAAAAACTTCAACTTTTTGTCTCATGGTTTGTCCTTTTTATCTCAAAATTTGAACATTCTATCACCAAGTCTTGACTATATATTTTGTTTATTTCTCAAAATTTTCACTTGCTCATCCCAAAATATTGACTTGTTATCAAAATTTTGACTTCATAATCTCAAAATATAGACTTTTTGTCACAACATTGACCTTTTAGTCAAAAGTTTTGACTTGATTTTGACTTTCTATCTCATAACCATGACTTTATGCTCACAATTTCAACTTTTTATCTCAGAATTTTGACTTGATTGTCTCAAAATATAGACTTTATGTCATAATTTTAACTTTTTGGCCCAAATTTTTTGCTTTGTTTCCGTAATTTCAACTTTTTATCTTAAAATTTAGGCTTTCTTAAAATTTGACTTAATTTGGACCTAAAGGAATCACAACACCAGTCAGGACTGTAGACTTACTCTTACATATATATCTACAGTTGGTCCGTAAAAATGCATTTCCACTCTGGCATTTTCCGTCTGCGAGCTCAGCCAAGCAGTCAGAGTAAACCGGGACATTTTTGGGGATTTTATAAAATCTCCCCAGACACAATTTCATTACCAAAAAGCTGGACATGTCAGGGTAAAAGAGGACGTTTGGTGACCCTTTATAATCCTGGATTCTCCGCTCTAACCTTCATCTTCACCTCTTTCCTGCTTCAGCTTGAGCTGCACTGCCAGGTCATGTTCAGAAACTACCAGAGGAAGAACGACATGGACGAGCCGCCGCCCATCGACTTTGGAGAGGGAGAGGAGGACAAGAGTGTGAAGAGGAAGAACAAAGACCCCATGTACGCTCAGCTGGAGGAGAAATACCTGCGCTTTGGGATTAAGATGGAGTGGCTGATGGTTCATCGCATCCTAAACCACAGGTCAGCGCAGCTCAACGTACAGAAAAACATTTGTGTTGGTGGTTAAAAGCAGAAATCTTTGGAAACAGCAGGATGAAAGTGAGTCAGGTAACTGAACAATGCTTGTATTTATGTTTCCCAGTGTGGACAGGAAGAATAACGTCCACTACCTGATCAAGTGGCGGGAGCTGGCGTACGATCAGGCCACCTGGGAGGCAGAAGACATGGACTTACAAGAGTTTGACGTTTTCAAGCTGCAGTACTGGAACCACAGGTGAGAGTCAGACACAGGGATGAGACTTTTATACTAAACTAACATAAAACACACTCTTAAAACTGTGTGTGTGTGTGTTTCAGAGAGCTGATGATGGGAGATGACGGTAAACCAGGGAAGAAACTGAAGGTGAAAGGACGAGTGAAGAGACTGGACAGACCTCCAGAGAATCCTGTGGTGGATGTGAGTCAGTTTGGATAGTTTTCAGCGTTTCTGTGAAGTTAACTTCATATAAACAAACTCTGTGTCTTCTCGGTCTTCAGCCAACCATCAAGTTTGAGCGTCAGCCGGAGTACCTGGACAGCACGGGGGGGACGCTGCACCCCTACCAGCTGGAGGGTCTGAACTGGCTGCGTTTCTCCTGGGCTCAGGGCACCGACACCATCCTGGCTGATGAGATGGGTTTGGGGAAAACGGTGCAGACTGCTGTGTTCCTCTACTCACTGTACAAAGAGGTGAGAGAGTCTGTTTCTTCAAAAAAACTACTTTTACACCTGTTTAGTGAAACCATAAAGTGCTGCATAAGCTCAGCACAGACACTTCAAATTAGTTATAACTTCCCCTTTATTACTAGATGGAATATTTTCATAACTAAATTAATTTTCTCTCCTTTTTATGGTTTTTAAGTCTGAAAGGAAGCAGCACAGTTTCCCTCCTGCTGTCAGTTCACTATTGTCCCATTGGCCTGCAGCCATCCAGCCATTTTGTTCAAGTCAGGTGAAATCTGACGACATTAAGTTCGATCTCAAATAGTAAACATTCAGACTGTGATCACATGTGAGGCTGCTGCCACCTACTGGTGGGAGGTCAGAATGCACTTCCTGTCAAAGCAGCATGAGAGCTTAATGTCACTCTTGAAAAAAACTTATCACTCCCATAGAGGTAGGACTTAAGGATTTGCAAAAATAATCCAATTGCTTTAATTTTTTTGGGTTATCATTTTTTTCTTCTTTTCAATAAGAAAAAAACATACATGAGTTAGAAAAGTAGGATTTGTGTTGAAAAAATGAAATAAATACACATTTACTCTGATTACATATACAGGTACAGTTCAAACATCTAGAAATCATAAAAAAAGTTCAATATTTTTGCATCAGTCATTTTTAGGAAGTGAAACCTTGTTAAGTTATGGTATCGTATGAGATGTTATGTCTTTGTTTTTAGTTGATACTCATGTCCTCTGCTGGTTTGTCAGACTCACTAAGTCGACTCCTCCTCTCTTTTTAAGGGTCACTCCAAGGGTCCGTTCCTGGTCAGCGCTCCGCTCTCCACCATCATTAACTGGGAGAGAGAGTTTGAGATGTGGGCCCCCGACATGTACGTGGTGACGTACGTGGGAGACAAAGACAGCAGAGCCGTCATACGAGAGAACGAGTTCTCCTTCGAGGACAACGCCATCCGAGGAGGCAAGAAGGCGTCTAAGATGAAGGTGAGAGAAGGAAAAGAGGGATTGAAACTCATAAACTGTAGAGGAAACTCAAAGGTTAAACTCCTTTTTATGTGGATTTCCTCCAACAGAAAGACTCGTCTATAAAGTTCCACGTCCTGCTGACCTCCTACGAGCTGATCACCATCGACATGGCGATCCTGGGCTCCATAGACTGGGCGTGTCTTGTGGTGGATGAAGCTCACAGACTGAAAAACAACCAGTCAAAGGTAAGACACTTAAAAAGACTCGTCACAGACAACATTTGTCCAAAATTAGGATTGGTCCTCATGGATATTTCTATAGTCTAACCTGAGCTGTCGTTCCCTTGTTTTAGTTTTTCCGGGTGTTGAACAACTACCCTCTGCAGCACAAACTGCTGCTGACTGGAACGCCTCTGCAGAACAACCTGGAGGAACTTTTCCATCTGCTCAACTTCCTCACACCTGAGAGGTTCAGGTGAGAGCTGTCGTCAGTCACACAGGAAACCTTTTTTAGAGGTTTGGTTGAGTTGAAATCATGTGTAGGGATGGGGATGGAAACCCGGACCTGGTTATGATTTATAATAAATTTCCATCGTGGTCAAACTGGTATTGAACAGCGCAAAGGAAACACTCCACTGTAGTGTGGTACCTTTGAAAATCTTTGGATTAAAGCTCCTCACAGAGCCGGAGGAGCTATGGTGTGTTAACAAACATAAACTGTTAAAAACTGTTCATCAAGTCCAGTTTGTTGAAGAAAAAATCAATTGTTTAAATCCAGGTTGAAATCTGTGCTTGAACAGGTGAGAAAGTGTTTGGGTAACGTAGCGTCATGGGTCAAACATGCGTACTGCAATGATGCGTTTAAAGCATCTCATAAAGTTGATCCCAAAGTCATCATGATGTGTTGAAACATCCCTGGTCACATCTTTGTTCCTCATTGGGGGTTAAATACTTTAAAAAGAAAAAACAATGTTAGGTTGAAGTTAGATAATTTTGCAAAGACTCTTTGAAAAGTTTTAACCTGATTTCAGGAAAGTCAGGATACTGAATCAAACGGAAATAAAACTGAATGCATCATCTGTTTCAACCTCTGAGAAAAGAAAAAGCTGGAAGTCTGACAAACTTTCTTTTCCTCTAAGAAGGAATTAGTTTATTTGGACTTTACTACCTGAAAACCCTCATTTTGGGAGAAGTCAGACTTAAGAAAAAACAGTGATACTGCTTATTTTGAGAAGTGGATATAAACCTGTAGTTTATATCTTAAAATATCTGTAAATGTGATGTCACAAGCTATGAAAACAAACATGAAGAGCAGGAATCTGGAGGCCTGTAGTTTGTTGCAGTGTAGAGAAGTCGAATGTTTGGAGCACATGTAGCTGCATCTTTTCTCCGTTATCTTCAGTGCGACTGTTTCTGAGTTGAATTCCTCACCTCTGTCTGCAGTAAGCTGGAGATTTTCCTGGAGGAGTTCGCCGACATCGCTAAAGAAGACCAGATCAAGAAGCTGCACGACATGCTGGGTCCGCACATGCTCAGGAGGCTGAAGGCCGACGTCTTCAAACACATGCCCTCCAAGACGGAGCTGATCGTCCGAGTGGAGCTCAGCCCCATGCAGAAGTGAGTCACCATGACGAGGAAAAAGAGCGTATGAACACACAGCAGCTCCCAGAGAAGAAGACTCATTTGTAAGTGTCACTTTCTCTTTGCAGGAAGTACTACAAATTCATCCTGACGAAAAACTTTGAGGCTCTGAACACCAAAGGAGGAGGAAACCAGGTTTCTCTGCTCAACGTCGTCATGGACCTCAAGAAATGCTGCAACCACCCCTACCTCTTCCCCGCGGCTGCTATTGTAAGACCAACACACCTGTTACGTTATTTTAGAGCAGAAAATAACCTCATTTGTTAGAAAACTGGCATGAATCTACTCAAAAAAAACCAGAAATTCCTTTTAAATGTGTCTTAAATCTGCTCTTATGAAGACATTTCTCTGCAGATATCATTTTTCTCACAATTGATCGTCTTCTTCTCTCACAGGAAGCTCCAAAGATGCCTAACGGGATGTACGACGGCAGCGCTCTCACAAAGGCTGCTGGGAAACTGCTGTTACTTCAGAAGATGATGAGGAAACTGAAGGATGGAGGACACAGAGTGCTCATCTTCTCTCAGGTCAGCAGTCCACACGTCTGCTGCTCCACATTCTCTCAACGTTGTGTCAAAACAAATCTGCTTCTCTCAGATTTCAGTTTCTCTATTGTGCTTTTACTGAGCTAAGTTGTAAATATGAAGCACATTGTCCGTCATAGAGATGCTTTCCTCTCTGCTTCAACTTTTGAAAGAGCTTTTAGTCAAACCAAGCAGGCCTGAAATGTTGAAAGACTTCATTTCTCATCATCTCCTCTCTGTTTTGACTGTAGATGACCAAAATGTTGGATTTGCTGGAGGACTTTTTGGAGAACGAGGGCTACAAATACGAGAGGATCGACGGAGGAATCACAGGAGGGATGAGGCAGGAGGCCATCGATCGCTTCAACGGTGAGACTCGCAGCTGCTTTCTGTCTTATTCCTCCTTCCTACTTTTCTTTGTTTCCCCCAGAAATGTAATATTTCTCTTGATTTCTTTCCCTCAGCTCCGGGGGCTCAGCAGTTCGCTTTCCTGCTGTCGACACGAGCTGGAGGTCTGGGTATTAACTTGGCCACAGCTGACACCGTCATCATCTACGACTCTGACTGGAATCCTCACAACGATATTCAGGTACAGCCGCAGCTTCCTGAAACAAGTTTTATGATTTTTAACTGTAGCTTAACATCAGCCTTTTGCCAAACTAACAAGGTCCAGAAGATTAAGAGTTCAGACTCTCTTTCCTCTTCTGTCTTTGTAAGGTCTGGAGTCACGCTGCAAAAACGTAAATCTAATCAAGTCATCATGTCTTATTTGTAGTAAAAATTGTCTTATTGTTCTTAATTTGAGCCACATTCACCAGACCAGGTCATAAAAATGTCTTATTTCAAGTTATTTTTAAGACAAAAATGAGGTGTAAATCGCTTGTAACAAGTCAAAAAATCAGCCCATAGGATAAGATGAATTCCCTTGGGAAGTTTCTCGAAATTAGAAAGATGTCTTAAAACAAGAATCTTTTATCTTATCCCATTGGCAGATATTTTTTTACTTGTTACAAGCAATTGATTTCTCATTTTTGTCTTTAAAAAACTTGAAATGAGACATTTTTATGACCTTATCTAGTAAATGTGGCTCAAATCAAGAATATTATGACAAATTTTACTAAAAATAAGACATAATGACTTGCTTAGATTTCAGTTTTTGCAGTGCAGCTCTGTTTATATTCAGATAAAACCCCAAAATTAAGTTAAAGTTTTGGTGTCTTGTTTCAATATTGGAAGTGAAAGGGTGGTGTTGGGACACCCCAAGGCAAAACCATCAAAGTTACTTTCTTTTCTTTTCTTCTTTTATCTTAAACACTGTGACAAATTTGACTAAAAGTGTAATTTAAACTCTTCTTCTTCTTCTATATCCAGGCCTTTAGCAGAGCTCATCGTATCGGCCAGAACAAGAAGGTGATGATCTACCGTTTCGTCACCAAGGCCTCTGTGGAGGAGAGAATTACTCAGGTAAATTATCGTGTTTCTCTTCAGGTGTTTGACTCCGGGGTCTCGTAAAATGAAGCAACTTTCAGCTTCCTCTCCTGATCCCTCCATCGCTCTCTCTCTCTCTCCAGGTTGCCAAGAAAAAGATGATGCTGACTCACCTGGTGGTCCGACCCGGCCTCGGATCTAAGACGGGCTCCATGTCCAAACAGGAACTGGACGACATCCTCAAGTTTGGAACAGAGGCGCTTTTCCAAGACGAGGCGCAAGGTGAGAGACGGGAAAATGCAAAACTGAGAGAGAAGTGAGAGGCTCATGAAGTGGTTTCAGGGTTTTAACTGATGTTTGTGTTCAGGTGAGAACAAAGAGGAGGACAGCAGCATCATTCACTACGACGACAAGGCCATCGACCGTCTGCTGGACAGAAACCAGGACGCCACCGACGACACGGAGCTGCAGAGCATGAACGAGTACCTGAGCTCCTTTAAAGTGGCTCAGTACGTGGTCAAAGACGAGGAGGAGGAGGTGAGACCTGAAATCCTCTCAAACTCTGTGACCTCTTGGTTCTGTAGATTCATTTATGACGACGAGCATCCTCTGTTTTCTCTTTCCCAGGAGGAGGAGGTGCAGCGAGAGATCATCAAGCAGGAGGAGAGCGTGGACCCCGACTACTGGGAGAAGCTGCTGCGTCACCACTACGAGCAGCAGCAGGAGGATCTGGCACGAAACCTGGGCAAAGGCAAACGAATCCGCAAACAAGTCAACTACAACGACGGCTCCCAGGAGGACAGAGGTGAGAGCAGAGGTGACCTGGGACTTTTATCAACTCTAGCATGCATTGAGTGTGTTTCCATGTTGATGTGTGTAAACTTCATAAAACTGGATAAAAAAACACCCAGAAGACTTGAAATTAATAATTACTTCCTCTTTATAATCTACTGGGTTACAAAAAAATCCTCCTTCCTTTTAAATAGTTCGTGTTACATCACTTCTCTGTTGGTTGTTGATTATAATCCATCTTCTTTTTCTCTCACAGCTGATTGGCAGGACGACCAGTCTGACGGCCAATCAGATTACTCGGTGGCGTCTGAGGAGGGAGATGAAGACTTTGATGAGCGATCAGAAGGTAAGAAACATTGTTTTTTAAATTCATTAACAGTCAATAAAACAACAATTAAAATAGTTGCAACATAAGTATATAAGTAAAAGCACTCATAGAAACAGAAAGCAGCAACAACAAATAAAAACAACACAAACAACAGAGACATAGCGAATAAGAAATAAAGAAAAGAAAGTAAAAGAACAAAAAGTAACCACAACCTTGACAAGTAAATTCATTAACATCTGCAGAATATCAGGTAAGATATTGTTATAGTAGTTCATGAATTTGACACTTTTTTTGTTATTAAAAAGATATGACTTAATCAACTTTGGAAGTGACCCTGAGAATTTCTATTTGTGAATAAAGAACTTTGCATATAATATGATAAAGCTGACATTGTCAAGTGAAACATTTCCGTTGCAAACTGCGAGAAACTTTTGAATCCCTACTCTGAGCACAAATGATGTCAGTTTGTCTGTTTATTTGTCGTAACGGATTAAAGTGAAGAAATGAGCTACTCCTACAAAACAAAATCAGATCAAATCAAATTGATTTTAAGTTGTACGTATTTGACTTGTATGATTAAAGGCAGAAAAGTTAATGAGATGTCTTCATTTTGCAGCAAACTCTCGCAGGCCGAGCAGAAGGGGCCTGAGGAACGACAAAGACAAACCACTGCCCCCCCTGCTGGCCAGGGTGGGAGGCAACATCGAGGTGAGATCCCATTTTCCCTGACACTTCCTCAAACTTCCTCAGGAGAATCGTCAAATTCAGTTTCTTCAACTCAAACCAAACTCGTCTTTGTTCCTCAGGTCCTGGGTTTCAACTCCCGGCAGAGGAAGGCCTTCCTGAACGCAGTGATGCGTTATGGGATGCCCCCACAGGACGCTTTCACTACTCAGTGGCTCGTCAGAGACCTGCGAGGGAAATCTGAGAAAGAGTTCAAGTAAGAAACGCACACCTTTTTTATTCCCAGATAACTTTGTTCTTTCTCCGCCTGTACTCGTCTTTAACCCTCCTCCTCTCTCCCTCTCTCTCTCTCTCTCTCTCTCTCTCTCTCTCAGGGCTTACGTGTCTCTGTTCATGCGTCACCTCTGTGAACCCGGAGCTGATGGAGCTGAAACCTTCGCTGACGGCGTCCCCAGAGAAGGATTATCACGACAGCACGTTCTCACACGTATTGGCGTCATGTCGCTCATTCGTAAGAAGGTAACGAACAAACACAGCTCGGCTTTTTTAGCCTCTGAGAGAAAAATGAGTGAAAGATGTGATGAAGTTGACAGAGTAACCCATCAAAACATAAGCCAGAGTGTCCATACATCCTTAAAAATTCTTGAATTCATGCATCTGAAAATAAGGCCTTAAAATATCTTAAATTCATTAAAAATGTTGTAAAGGTGAAGTACCCGATGTCAGGAGTTTTTTTGTCTGACTGTGCCGTCCTCGCGTTTCCAGGTTCAGGAGTTTGAGCACGTGAACGGTCAGTGGTCGATGCCGTGGATGGCCGAGCTGGAGGAGAGCAAGAAGGCGGCGGCTCAGCCAGAATCCCCCGGGAAGACCCCGTCCACCGGCACTCCCGCTGACACGCAACCCAACACTCCCGCTCCGGTCGACGAGTCCACGAAGAGCGACGAGGTCATGAAGGACGGAGAGAAGGAGGTGAAGAAGGAGGCCGAGGTGGAGAAGAACGGCAAAGAGCCCACAAAGTCCAGCGACGAGGTAAAAACACTGTGTTTGAGACGCTGGAATAAAAGGAGGACTTTTAGAATTTCTTTGACCTGTAGCTTGAAGTGACCATATTCCAAAATCCCAAAGAGAAGACCCCTACCCCCTTCTCTCAGGAAAGATACCCAAAGATTCTTTAAGACAAAGTCTTTTTTTAACCCATACAATTATTTTAACACTCCTTTTCTGTTTGAAGTTAACATTCTCTATGATGTCTACATAAGTAATAATAGGAAACCCATTTCTACCAGTCAAAATGTCTTTTTGTTTGCCAATATAAAGTTCAAAGTTTTGAAATAAAAAGTCAAAAATTAAACTTTTTTTCTCATAATTTTGACCTTTCATCCCAAAAGTTGGACTTATTAAAAACTTTGACTTTTCATGTCATAATTTTGTCTAGAAATTTTGGCTTTTATCCAAGAATTTAGCACATCTTATTATTCGAACTTGTCTCAAAACTATCTATTATGATTAGTTTTGACTTCTACCCAAAAGTTTGGACTTTTTGTCTCATGATTTTAACTTTTGATCTTAAAAAGGACCTATCTCATAACTCAGACTTTTTATCTAACAAATTTGACCCTTTATGTCATAACTTACTTTTTATGTCATAAATTTGACTTTTTAGCCAAAAAATGTCTGCTTATTACTGAATTTTAACTTTTCTATTTCAAAATTCAGACCTTTTTAAGTTTATAACTTGACCTTCTATGTCATAACTGACTTTTTAGCTGAAAAAAATGTTCTTATTTCAGAATTCTGACTTTTTTTATCTTGAAATTTTGGCCTCATATGGGCCAAAAAAAATCTTATCACTGGTCATGACCATGACAAAAAGAAGGGTGCTGCTGTACATCTGCTCTTGGTGACACAGGAGTTCCTCCAGCAGTCAGGATGGAAAAGTCTGAGTGGTGTCACATGAAGCCTACTTTGAAAATGTAACTTTCCAAGCTCTCTTGAGTTTTTTTGTACGTTTAAAACAACTCCTTCTCTCTCCAGGTGATCGCCATCCCAGACGACGACGATGACGAGGAGGAGAAGAGTCCGCCTGCAGAAACCGAGGTCAAGAAGAACGGAGAGGAGCCGATGGAGACGGACAAACCCAGCAACGGAGAGACAGAGAGCACTAAAGAGAAGGAGGGAGAGAAAGAGGAGAAGAAGGAGGGAGAGGCTGAGAAGAAGAGTCCAGAGGGAGGAGAGGAAACTAAGTCACCTCCAGAGACGAAGACGGAGACGTCAGAGGTCAAAGCTGAGGAGTCAGAGGTCAAAGGTAAATCCTCTTTTCTTCTGTTTGTTTGTTAGAAAAGATTTTTTGATGAGTTTTTCTGATCATTTGCTTTTTCTTTTAGCTGAAGAAAAGAAAGAAGAGAAGACAGAAAAGATGGACACTTCTCCTCCTGCTGATGAAAAGAAAGGTAGAAAAAATAAAAACACTTCGTGCTCAGATTTCCAAAGTTTAACTCCAGGAACATTCCTGTTAATCACCTCTTTTTTTTATGCTCGTTGCATCAGCATCAGCAGATGTGAAGGACGAGAAGGAGGCGCAGAAACCGGAGGAGGCGACGACCAAACTGCAGAACGGAGACAGCAACAAAGAGGGCGGAGCCTCTGCTGCTACTGCTGCTCCTGCCGCCACCCCGTCCGCCACCATCAGCGAGGAGAAGAAGAAAGCCAAGACACGGTTCATGTTCAACATCGCAGACGGAGGATTCACAGGTTTGTAAACGAGCGCATAAAAACGAACAGAGCAGGAGATTAGAGGAGAGAAATCAACGTCTTTCTCTTCTCTTTGGCAGAACTTCACTCTCTGTGGCAGAACGAGGAGCGCGCCGCCACCGTGACCAAGAAGACCAACGAGATCTGGCACCGTCGCCACGACTACTGGCTGCTGGCGGGCATCATACAGTATCCTTTCCTCTCCTGTGATTGGCTGAAACATCTTTCTGCGTGGTTGAGTTGTTTAACGTCTGTATCAGCTCAGGTTGTTCGTTCTCCTTAACTTCGATTCCCTTCAGACACGGTTACGCTCGCTGGCAGGACATCCAGAACGACGTGAAGTTCGCCATCCTCAACGAGCCCTTTAAAGGAGAAATGAACCGAGGGAACTTTCTGGAAATCAAAAACAAGTTCCTCGCCCGGAGGTTCAAGGTATGAAGAAAAAAAAAACTGACTCAGAAGTCTGAAAATGTTGTTAAACCATGAAGAAAAACAATATTTTCAAGTTATTTTTGCATCAAAGATCATCCTAAAATGCTGTCATAGGATGAAGCAGCTCAATGAAACTTAACTCTTAAACTCAGTAACCCTTGTTTATCAAACGTGTATGACCAAAAAACGGATGTCGTATCCTTATATCCTTTCACAAATCAGTTTGTATCAATCTAGGATACACTCAAATCCTACAGTGGAGTTTCAGACAAATTAACAGAGGTTCACAGATCAATATTTAAAGATTGGAATTAGATAAGACATCAATAATGTATCTGATATTTCACTCTTTTTCTGTCAATCTCTGCAAAATACATTAACAGAGAAAAAGCAGCTTGAGCTGTCAGCTGAGTTCTACCTTTTACAGTGTTTTTTCTTCTTAAAGAGGCTGTACTGATCACAGGATTTACCATAAGGATTACAGATTCAATTCCAATTAATGTATCATTAATCTGAACTATGTGTGAAAAAGGGGACAATTTAATAACAGAAGCCATTAATTCACACAAAGTCACGACCAAATGGCTCGAAATAATCATAAAGCTTCGTGACCAGGCTACAATATGACCACAAATAAAGTTAATAAATCAACTTGTAGGGTATTTAAAATGTTTTAGTATCTACATCAGACACGGTGCATGTTCTGCCTGAAACTGGCACAGACCCAGTAAGTGCTCCACTCACTCCTCAGTCTGTGACATGTACAGGCTTGAGTCTGACTGAAGCATTTTTCAGAGCTGGAAAACATGTTAACAGCCATCTTTCCACAATCCCAATAGTAAAAAACACGGGTTAATTTATTTAAGGATAAACGAAGGATGTGAAAATTAAATGTTTGAACTCTGCTGTAGTTTGGTTTGTCACATCCACACTGTTGGCAGCTACAGCCACTTCTCTACAGATGTGGTTTTTCTGACTCTTCAACGCCACTTTTCTGGCTGCCGAACAACATAGATTTGTTTGCTATGGCATCAATGTGAAGCTCGTTTTTACACCCAAGTCTTCACCAATTCCCACACAAGATCGATGAGTAAGAGCCATGATGAGGTGACATCACATGAAGATAAAGATGCTCAGTGGTTTAACTTCCCCCCGTTATTTCTTCCTGCAGCTGTTGGAGCAGGCTCTGGTGATCGAGGAGCAGCTGCGCCGCGCCGCCTACCTCAACATGTCTGAAGACCCCTCCCACCCCTCCATGGCCCTGAACACCCGCTTCAGCGAGGTGGAGTGTCTGGCCGAGTCCCACCAGCACCTCAGCAAAGAGTCCATGTCGGGGAACAAACCGGCCAACGCCGTCCTGCACAAAGGTGAGAGAAAACTGCATTTCATTAACATTTCTTTTTTTTAGAAATCATCTTTTTATGCGGATGTACATTATACATAACCTTCAATACACATCAGCCTTCATTGCTCCTTTTACAGGTATTTTGTCCACTATTTTTTGTAATATCAAAGTCCTTTTCTGTTTTTGGGATTAGGGAAAGACCGGTGCAGAAAATTTGAATGTCCTTATCTATTATGCTTTCCCCAAGTTTTTTTTTTCCATTGTTTATTGAACATTCACTATAACATGAACCACTGAACCAAGGAGCTCACCATTTCTATTTCTACATCAAATGTGTAGAGGTTTATATTCATACTCAGCCCATTTTGACCACATTTTTATAAAACTTTTCTTGTTGTACCATTAAGGAAATACATGATCTATTCCATGATATTGATCCCATGTATAATTTCTATCCATTCTTCCATGATGGCTAGCTCTACTTTCACCCATTTTCTCAAAATGACCTTTTTACTCTCTGCCGCTGCTATATCAAGTAATTTTCTGTCATGCAGATTATAATTTTCAGACATTTAATCACCAAGATATACAATTTAACACTTGAAAGAAATGTATGAGTCAAACATGTCACTAATATGTAGATGAATCTGTTTCCGATAGTTAATAACTTGAAGTTTTGGGGTTTTCAAAGCATTTTAGAGACACTTAAATCTCATCACCGTGAAAATAAATCTGTCAACACTGACTTGTTGTTCCTCCTTTTAGTTTTTGTTGTCAGGTTTTAGCTCAAAGTTCAGTGGCTAGTTTTTATTTTCTGTTAAGTAGAAACAAATTATGGCTTCAAGTGAGTCAGAAATGAAATGAAACTGTGAAACAAACCTTTTATGATTGTAGTTTTAAAGTTTTTAATCTTTCTCTCTCTCTGTCTCAGTGCTGAAGCAGTTGGAGGAGCTGCTGAGCGACATGAAGGCTGATGTGACTCGCCTCCCGGCAACCATCGCCCGGATACCGCCCGTTGCCGTGCGGCTCCAAATGTCCGAGAGGAATATCCTGAGCCGGCTGGCGAGCCGAGGCCCCGAGACACAGACACAGGCACAGACACAACAGGTACTGCAAACAAAAAATGACAAATTGATCAGAGAACGATGTTTTCAGATTTATTTATCGTTAACGTCCTTGTTTTCACTCTTTCTTCCTCCAGATGTCACAGCAGTAGAAACAAACTCTGCTCTTTACCTCGAACCCCCCTCGCCTCACCTCGACATTCCTGATTGGTGCGCAGCAGAATGACGGACAGCGTGCTCCAGCTCGAGGCCACGCCCAGTTCACTTTTTTCCCCCTAAAACAGACTTTTAAAGGAGTTTTTCTGGTGGATCGAATCCTTTCCCCACGTTTGAGGCGGTGGACAGAAAAGCTATTTTATTTTTTTTCCTCCTTTTTTTTCAATTTCTGTATTAATATTATTGATATAATGTTATTATGATGGTTTTTTGGGACCTAAATAAAAACTGAAATAAAGAAAGTTGGCTTTTGTCAGTTAAGAAACTTTCACAGAAGAGTTACTGAAGAAGAAAATTCTTTTTTTAATCCTCAAAATTTAGATTTGTCACCCAATTTTCAGCGGACTATGTGGAGATGTTGCAGGGGGCGTCCTTCATGACTGAGGGCCCTGGTCTGTGAGCTAATGACTGGGTTTTTCAACAGGAGGTCACCACAGTTGACACAAGTGGAATAAGAAGAAATGAATTTATTGAAATAAAAACAAAAAGCAACTTTTCATGTGCAAACATGAATTTATTTGAGATCAGGCCACAATCAGAACAAAGGTGTCTGCAAAATTTAACGTTAAACATCAAGTTTCTTATTTTCATCTTCTCAGCACTATTGATGCTCAGTGTTTGATAATTGTTTTACTGATACTTTAATGAAACTTTTAAATATATACAACCTTACACACACTCACACACACACATTAATCTCTTTATACAGATGAGTCACATTCAAGCGTTAAAAAGGAACAAGACAAGAGTTTGAATCACAAAGACGCTAAAAACACAAAGAGGAGAGAATCAGCTTCACGTTTAGTCAGACTCAGGTTTGACACACAAACAGATTTTTCTTTTTTTATACATGAGGAGTTTGTTTTTTTTCCAAAGAGAGGGAGGAACATCCATAGCAGTACCAACACTGACAGCCAGGGGGCAGAGTTCCTGAATAAACATTTACAAACAGTGAGAGGAGATGACACATGGAGGAAGAAACATGATGACAGAGTTTCAAGAAACAAAAACTTTTCTCGCATTTATTGGAAATAATCTAAAAGTCTTAAATCTGCAAAATAACTGGCCCCCCAAAGGTTCACAGCAAGAGTTTTTTTTATAGGAAGGCTTTTATGTTCCCTTGCAATACTTTTTACGTTCCTTGGTGATACTTTTGCGTTCTCTAGCAATGCTTTTTTCCCATTTTGTTCTTTTTATCCATTATATTGTTTTTGTTTGGGGATGCAAAACTATTGCGAGGGAGCCCAATACATGTCTTCCTAAAAAACTCTTGCCATGGCGGTAGAGAAGTATCTTGTGCACAATATTTCTGCATTTTTAAAACCTAAGTTTTTGCAGGAAAACAAGAAAAATGCACTAAAGACGATTTGAAAACTAATTCTGTGTAAACGAGTAATAGTTGCTTCCTTTCTGCAATACCTCTATACTGATTCAAGCTCCTCTTTAAATCAAGACTGTCATCAGATATTTTTTTCAACCTTTAAATGAATGAAGATGATGAAAATATTGATTTCCAATCCTTTTCTCTAACTAAACTTCCAGACACTCATTGAAAAAAAACTGAGTTCCAGAAGATTTATGGCTTTGTTTATGCTCCTCTCTCCTTTTGTTCTTGTAAAATAAGGTCTATGTCATGCCAAAGTCTCTCATAACTTTTAGCATTGTACACAACAAAAGATGCAACTTCAACAGCCTTAAAGACGGCGTTTTCTTGATATGTTGCAAGCAAAAAGCTTCAGTTTTATGTCAAATATATATCAACTGTACTTTATGATCCAGAAACAGCTACAACAGAAGTGAAATGATAAAAAAAAAAATCAAACACTCAGAATGTAAATATTTCCAAACTGGAGACAAAAAGAGAAGCAGAGAAGAAGAGGAGGAGGCACTGACTGGAGCTTTACAGACCATGCAGGGAGGTTTCTGAGGAGGAGGAGGAGGATGGATTTGGCTCGGTTGGTGCAGACTCGTCCTGTGACTGTGACGTGAATCCATCCGTCCGTGAAGAGCAGCTCAGTAGAAGAAATACACTGAAGAGGAAGAGCAGAAAATGAGGTCAAAGGTCAACAACAAAAAAAAAGACACAGTCAGTTTACACTCTTTGGTTCGTTTATATTTATTAGCAGGTTTTCTTAAAGATGTTTCTGTGTGAAGCGTTTGATTACTTACAGAAAACGACTCCAACACATATAACGCCTATAACAGCCATCATGATCATCATCTGGAGGAAAAGACAAAAAGAAAAGTCAGGATGGAAACTTTTCTCTGGTGTGTTAACTGGAAAGAGATTTGAAGAAAAAGAAAACAAAAGGACTGATATCTGACTCCACATGAGGAAACACAAAAACCTCCTTTTTAAAACATTAAAGCAGAGATGATGCAATCCTTGAAATGACCAGCAGGGGGCGACTCATGATCACAGAGATGTTAAAGAAGCTTCATGTTAAATTTAAATATTGTGTCTGAAATATGTAAATAAAAAAAATCCAAGAAAAGATAAATGCAACTGAAATTAAGACAAGCTCTCTTTCTCTTTATCTGTGTGTCTGTGTGTGTGTGTGTGTGTGTGTGTGTGTGTGTTCTGACTAAATGCTCCATAAATAAATCGCCATGATGAAATGAGTAAAAGCTCCCACAGAGGAAATCACATCACCTCTGATGGAGGAGGGAGGGCGAGAGAGATTAACACAAACAGAGAGAGAGAGAGAGAGAGAGAGAGAGAGAGAGAGAGAGAGAGAGAGAGAAAGGAGGAAAGAGGTGAAGAATGTAAATCCCTTAAATTGAGCGTATGTTTTATCAAAATTGTCCAGACTTTTATGGCAATAAAGCTTTTAGGATTCAAACAAGATGGAAAAAGAGAAAAAGAATGAAAGAAATGACAGAAAGAGCGAGAGACAAACAAAGGAGGGAGGGAGAAATGAGAGATCAGGAGAGATGTGTAGAAAGAGAGAAAGAAAGAAACAGGCTGGAGGGAAAAAAAATAAGGCGGAAGAACTGGAGAGAGAGAAAAGAGGATGGAAGAAAGAGAGGAAGATGAAGAAGGAAGGAAAAGAAAGAGAAAAATGAAATATAAAGAGTAACAGGACAAAGGAGAGAAGGAGAAAGGGAGAGGGAGATAGAAAGAGAGAAAAAGAAAGGTAGAGACTTGAGAAAAAAGAGAGGAAGAGAAGATTGGAGAGAGAGAGAAAGGGAGGATGAAAGGAGAGAAAGGGAATGAGAGAGAAAAAACAAGAGAATAGGAAATGAAAGAGAGAAAATTAGAGATATGGAAGGAAAGAGAAACCAAAAGGAAGAAGAGAGCTAAAGAAGGAAGAGTGACAAAGGAAGGAGAGAAAGACAAAAAGGAGCACAGAAAGAATATAAGAGAAAAGAAGGATAGAAAGAGGGAGAAGGAAAGGAATAGAGAATGAGAAAGAGAGAAAAATGAACATATGAGCAGCTGAGGGGAAGAGAAAGGAAGAGAGAGTATGAAAGATGTGAAATGAGAGAGAGAAATAGAAAAAGAGGCGAGACATAAAGAGAAAGGGAGAGATTATAGACAGAAAATAAGGAGAGAGGGAAAAAGGGAGAATGAAAAGAAAGTTGGGAGAGAAAAATAAGGAAGGAAAAGAAAAAAAGGAGAGAGATCCAAGATGTAGAGTAGAAACAAATGTTCATAGACTGACACTGAGTTTGTTTGTGACACAACAAATAAAATGAAATAAAACCCAATTTCTAGTCTCATTCTACTATTTCACCAAGAGCTGTCACAGTTTCAGGTTTATTAAGGTTTAGTTTTTACCCTCCAAAGATGCAAAATGTGTTTCAAATAAATCAAACATGATTTTAAATGGGACTATTTTCAGCAGCGTAGTGACCTACACAGTGTTTTTATGTGATTGGAGTCACAACAGACATCACATTAATCTGAACCCCAGCTATTGTCATTGAAACAAATCCTCAAATTACTCTGAATCAATGCACCTTTAAGGGTTAAATTAAATGTTATAAATCACATTATGTCACTCAGGGTCCTCATTACTACATAAATACAAACACTTGTGTTTTCAGAGGTGGGCGGAGTTACATCACAAATCACAGCTGGCTCTATAATCCCTGTAATCCAGATTGGGATTTCTCTCTCTGTCTTTGACTTCCTGGTCTCTGTCTCTCCTCTAATATACCCCCCCCCCCCCCCCCCCCCCCCCCCCCCCCCCCCCCCCCCCCTCCCCGCGCCTCTCAACACGGCTGCTTCTGATTGGACGATGTGAAACACCACGTCCTGTCAATCAAATGCGGGGCACGGAGAGAAGGATAAAAATGGATCATGGCGGTCGAGGTCAGTCGGACGATAAGTGGATGAAGAGGAGACGGGGTGATGTGATGACGGAGGCGCAAAGATGGAGGCTGATTTGTTATGAGATTTTTACAAGTGTTTACAAGTGTAATCAGGGAAAAGTGTAAGAATCTTTTTCTGGTGTGAGTGAGAAACAAAGCGAAAACTGCAGTTCCTCAAATGGCCACAAGAGGCCCGTCCCAAAGGTGAGCGAATCTCCAGGCAAGTCCATACAACAACATCTGACTCTACAGCAGAAATAAACACCCTCACAGAGCAGTAAAAAAACATTCTTAGTCTATTTGGATTAAGTTTCTGTTCAAGCAAACAAAGATTCAACAAACTTTGATTTAAAGTGGCTCATGCAAACTGTTGTGATGTATTTGTTTTGAAAGTGGAAGTGAAAGTAGATCGGATCTTCTTCTTCACTCTACTTTTTTTCAAGGCAACATTTTACCAGATACAACCTGATGAAATAACATTTATAAACAGCTGTGTAGTGCTGTTGTTTTAAATGTTACAACAAGCAAACTTTGTAAGTTTGTCGCGTGTTTAGAAGTCAGCTACATTCAGCGCTAATGTGCTCTAAGACGAGTCTTTTACATGTAACGTTAGTGAATCCTGGTTGTGTCCTACCAGTGCTCATCTACCAACTCCAACCTCACCAAACAGAGGAAATGTAACCTGGCTCTTCATTTTATGTTTATGCTGATGCCTAAAGTCAGAGTTTTAGCCTTTAGCTGTGTTTTAGATTTTAGCCTGTGTTTAAGCCTCTAGCCTGTGCTCCATCACTCTCCTGTTAAGCTTTTTTCCCACTCTTCTTTCCCTTTTCTGTCCGACAGTCCAGCTCCTATTTCCACAATAATGTCTAAATGAATTACAGAAAACAGCACAGGGAAACCCAGATCTCTCGTCTCACTGCTGAACTTCGTCAGCCGGTGTTGTGTTGTCATAGAAACTTGCTGTAAATTAACCCCGTCTTGTCCAACCTGTCCAGTCCTGATTGGGAAGCTTGGAATCAGCATTTGGAAACAACTTATTTTGGCGCTGATAATCTCATTTTAAATTGTGGGTTATGATCAGGCATATATCTAGAGACTTTTTCAAGATCTCTTAGAAAGTCCACACTGTCCCTTTAAAGTTAAAAACTCCTGCAGGTTTCATGAGAGAAGAAACACGCTGCTCGCCCACCTTGCAGTTTTTCCACCAGTACTTGTTCTTGAGTTTGGCGGCGCTGCTCTCAAACTGCGAGGCTCCGGCCTGCAGGGCGTCAGCTCGATCGTCCAGCTCCGACAGCTTCTGATCTCTCTCCAGGACTTTATCCACGTTCACACGCATGATGTCGACCACCTGACGAACAGAAACACACCTGTCACTTTAACCACAGAGAGTAAGAAACAGGCTCCTGTTTAAGAAGAATCAGACTTTCTGACCTTCACTTCCTCAGAGGAGGTGAAAACATGCAGCTGTTACAAACTAAAGTGTCCTCACCTCGTCCACCTGCGCCTGTGTCTGCTGAAGTCGTCTGTTACTGGTCAGATTAGGGGCCGGAGCAGCGGGGCCCCCCTCACCGTCTGCAGCCCCTGAACCTTGTGCGTCTGGAGTCGACCTGCAAACACACAGAAGAAAAGAGACGTGGTTTTGCTTCAGCTGAGCTCCATCATCCATAAGATATAAGCTCAGTTTAGTGCTAAATATTACCTTAAATGTAATAAGTATATAAATAAAAAAAGTAGGATAATTTCAAATATCCTAAAGACTCAATCTGATGCAAAAATTCACCCCCATATCAGTCATTCTGCACCACATGAAGCTGGAACATCAAACATCAAACTCTGATTCTAATCAGCAAAAAGAAGGAGGATGATATTTCTCATTTCTCTGATTTTGAAGCAGATTTTGGCAGAAAAACAAATGCCAGCATCAGCAAGAAATGTTGCATGGATGAAATGTTTGATGATTCAAGTTTCTCAGTCTGTAAATTTCTTTTTTTTTGTGTTATTTTTGGCTGAATTTGGTTTGGATTTAGGGACACAAAGCAGCAAACAAGAGCGTCAAACAACAGGACAGATAATGTGCTCATGCAAACATGCAGATAAAAACAGGAGACCAAACAAAAAATGAAACACACATAAGAACAGAAAAGAAATTTACAAATGCAAACATCCTGATTTGACATTATTGCTTCTTATCTTTATGATGTTATTGTTCTACAGCTCTAGACTTTGAAGCTGATTTAAGAGGAAAGATTTCAAGACAACTTTCACCTCTCGTTATGTTTTTCTCTTTTTTTGTTTGAGAGTCCGTTTCTTCAACATGCTGCACATTTATCTGACATCTACTCGGTTGCAGAAGTTAAGGTATTAAAATTTGCATTTTTGAACGTAACATTTTCATTGATGATGGCCTCATTTGCTTTTTTTTCGAGCCATAACAAGTCGCAATATCAGTTGTAGTCTGTGTCTCGATCAGGTAAAAAATCACTTGTAGTGGTTGTTGCAGCACATACAGGCCCATAGGTGTGCACACACACTTTGAAGGGGAAGTAAGAAAAAAGAAACGGCACATGCAGCGTGCGTTTTGGCTCCTAAGAAGGACAAGTTCGGCACCAAGGAGGACACTTAAGCATGTATTTCAGAGGCTGAGAAGGCACTTTGGCTCATGACTTGCCTCAGAAGAGGTTACTTTAGCACAGATCTGGTCAAATTAAGGCTCGGGGGCCACATTCGGCCCTATGTGCATCCCTGTCAGGCCCGAGAGAGGTCAATCATACAGAATATAAATTAAAAAAAAAGAAATCGATACAGCTGTGTTGATGTTATTTTAAAAAGTGTGACATTTCCATTATTTCTGTATAGGAGTATTTGTGCACATGAGCCTTATGTAAACAACAACAAGTGATGGAGTTCAACAAACCAAGGACTTCATCCAGTTTTTTTTTGTTCTTGTTCAAGCTTAAGACAGATTGATTTTTCTCACTGATGAGGTACAATGAAGCAAAATGTTATTATTTTGTAGAAATATGCACCTACTTTATACAGTATATGTGGGGACGAAGAAGCTTTACATGCAATGATTGTTTCTGTTTTTTCTGTTTATCACTTCTATAGGAGTATTTTCCTATTCAACCACACCACAGTTTCACATATTTACAGAAATTCCTTATTCCTCTGGGTACCAGCAGCAGATAATCAAAATATATAGGTTCAAGAATTTTAAAATGGGCAAAAAAGTTCATATTGAGCAGAATCAAGTTTGTATTCTTGTTGATGAGGGCCTCCAAAACAAAGCAGGTTTCTCATGTTGCCTCTTCAAAAAATTAATTGCCTAACCCTACTATAGCAGATTGTTTGACTCCAAGGTCGGCAGATTATCATGCTTTAAAGGGCCAAAGGAGCAGAGTGTGGTTTGCCAACTGGAGGGGCACTTTGGCGTGTGTTTTGGCTCCCAAGAACGCCATTTAGGGCAAGTTTGGCACCAAGGAGAGCACTTTAATGTAATTTGGCTTCCAAGAAATCACTAAAGAGTTTGTTTTTGCTCACAGGAGAGCAGTTTATCAGGCTTTAACCAGCAAAAGAGGCAGTTTAGTGTGATTCCCCCAAATCAAGAGGGCACTCCAGCTTTTATTTGGCTCCAAAGATGGCACATCAGTGGTTGTTATTCAACAATTTGTCCACAAGGCCTGATATTTAGAGGTAATTATTATAATGTTTGCAGTCTGCAGGTAAATATCTGACCAGTCTCTGCAGAAAGTGAATCTTTGTTATTCGTCTGTGACTCGCAAAAGCATGAACTCCTCCCACACTGTGAATATTAAAACCAAAATTCAATAATAGAAACATGACTCATCAAACTTTGGCTTTCATCCATGAATCAACGTATTTCAGACGGTAACAGCTCAGCAGTTTCACTCACACACACTGTAAATATTCTATGATATTAAAATCTGCTTTAACTCCTGTTGTTTTTGATTCACTTTAAAAGAAACATCAGGTGGTTTCATGTCACACACACACACATACACACACACACACTCTTTATTGGTCCTGCCTCTGCTCTCACTGACAGGCTGCTTTTCTAACAGCAAAATGGAGAAAGATTAGTGCAGCAGCAGCAGACAGGGAGGCTGGACATGATGGAGGGAGATAAACATGCACGCGATTATACCTCACCCCCCCTCCCCCACCAGATCAAATAAATCAAAGCAAATCATCTCTAAAAATGTGAAACATCTGTAAAATAAAACTTCCTCTAGGTGTTTTTTCTCTCTTCAGATTCTAGACTGGTTTTTATTATGTTGACTCACTGCAGGCTGAATAAAGTGTTTTTATCCCAGAATAAAAAAGTGTCAAAGGCTCAGAAACAGATCACAGCATTGATGGATAGTTTTAGGTGAGTCAGACTGTGACTCATTGTAATATTTCTGCAGCTGCAGCTCAGAATATTCCAGACTCTCTCCATAACTTTAATGAAATAATGAATTTATCAATAAATTAAGCTCTTATAGTAAAGAAATGTAGCTTTAATGATAAAAGTACATTGATTCCAGTCAGCTGAAACTACATAAAGTGACATGTTTATTTAAAACTGTGCATGCAGGTCATTAATGAGACTTTATATTCAAATTAAAGCAATATATTCTAAAGAAAAGTACTTTATATTGATAGAAAATACTGGAAAAAATTCAGAGTACTCACATCTCAGCGGCAGGATGATGGAGATAATCTGAGTCCGAGAGAGAGAGAGAGAAAGGGGGAGGGAGAGAGAGAGAGAGAGAGAGAGAGAGAGAGAGAGAGAGAGAGAGTGAGATCCCTGTCGAATATAAATGAAGGATGACTGCACCGTTTCCTCTTCTTCTCTTGTTTTTAAACCTGTTTTCAAACCAAAAACTACCATAAACTCTGCTGCAAGGATTGAAACAAATAATTTAAAAACATTAAATAAATAAAAACATCTGCGTCACACTGACCCCGCCCCCACACATGCACGCGCAAATAGCCGTACACGTTGTTCCGGTCTGGAGCTGTGATTAATGGAGACAGGATATCACGCATGCGCACTTGCAGTTTTGTCCATTTAACACAGTTCACCTCATGGTTCACCTGCTCAGGTAAGAAAGAAATCAGCAGGACATCGCTGTAGCTCTATCCAGAATGTGTTCTCTTATTTAGATTTGTATTTTTTATTCTTTGTATGAAGGATTTTGAAAACTAAAAAATGATTTTATAAAATTCCCATAAATGTCTGGTTTTGCTCGGACTGCTCTAAACTCTCAGACAGAAAATGCACTTTAACAGACAAACTGCAGATACAGGTAGCACCTCTCTTTTAGACCAATGTTGAGGATTTTTCTTTTTTTTTTTGCCTATAATAAATCATGTTTTGAGATAAGCCAAAATTATAAGATAAAATGTCAAAATTCTGCAATAAAAAGGCAAAATTTGAACCTGATAAGTTATAGTTATGAGATACAGGGTCAAATTTTGAGACAAAAAGTTAAAATTATGTGACAAAAAGGTAATATTCTGAGAAAAAGTCTATTTTTGAGCTAAAAAGTCCGTTTTCATGGGAGAACTCAGTCAAAATTTTGAGCTATTGAAGACAAAAGGTCCTGTTCTTTTAAAAAAATTGTTTTTTTTTTTGGGAAAAAAGTCCAAATTTAAGAAAAAAATTAGAAGTTATGAGATACAAAGTCAAATTTTTGAGGTATAAAGTCAAAAGGTTGAGACAAAAATAGGATATTTAAGTTGCAATGTCAAATACATGAGATAAAAGCTTCAATTTAAAGGTAGAAAATCAAAATTGTGAGACAATAATTCAAAATTGTGAGAAAAAAGTAAATATTCTGATATTTGAGCCAAAATTTGGAGATACACAGTTGAAATTGTAGGTTAAATGGTCGAGGTAATGAGATTAAAAGCCAAATTTGGAGGTGTGAAGTCCAAAATTTTGAGACAAAAAGTCTAAAGTTAGAGATGAATAGAGAATATTAAGAGGAAAAATAGGTTGAAATTTTGACAACATACCTCAATATTGTGACTTTAGTTTTAAAAAAATAAAATCCCCAGAAAGCCAGTCTTTAATTTATTATACCTTTAACTGGTAGAAATGGGCTTGTAAACATTATTTATATTAACATTATAGGAAAATTTCACTTCAAACAGAAAAGGAGTGTTTAAATGACTTCATGGGTTATGGGGGTCTTCTTTAAGTTTTTTTTTTTTTAGAATTTGGTTCCCCTCGGTACCGTAGACTGTTTCTGTTTGTGCAGTCTCCACAGAAACAGCTGTGCTCGGTGTGTTTAATGGTGTGAGTCTCTGGTGTTGGTGTGTTTTTGACTCTCAGTGTTGTGAGCAGACTGTTCTCCATGTAAACACCTCCAGCTGTAGTTTTCTCAGCTGAAGCCGCTGAAGCAGCAGCTGTTTTTCCCTCCACAGCTTTTTCGTCTTCTGCTGTTTCTCTGTTTGTTCCTCTTCATCGATTTACAGTGAAGCTGTTTGTTTTCCTGCTGTGACCCCCCCCCCCCCCTCTGTGTTTCCTGCTGAGCTGATAAAAGCATCTGAACAGGAGAAAACGAATGTCTGATCTGCACTGAGGAGCAGGAAGAACTGAAGTGAGACTAATCGAAACGCATGTAGTAATTAGTGTGAGTGTGATCAATAACAGACACAAACACTCTGCTCTGTAATTTTTTAATCTTTGACAGGATGAAACAACCAGAGGATGAGTGTTTTGTCTTTGAAATCTTTAAGTAAAAACAAACCTGACAGTTTTAAAAGACGGTTTTATAATGATTCGACTATAAAAAAAAATCATTACAAAGGATCAATGAAAGTATCAACAACACAGAGCAGAAATATCTATGACTGATTAAAGTGTCAGCATCAGAAATGTTTATGGTTTAGAGTAGAAACAGAATGAAGCTTGGATGTTGTGAAAAACAAATGAAAACAGAAAATAATGATTCACACATCCTGTTAAGATATTCATTATTCAAAATGATGAACTTTGTTTTGTTGAAAATATTCACTTGTTTTGAATTTAATGCCAGCAGCACGTTCCTGAAAAGCTTGGACAGGTTCATGTTTCATCACCTTTTCCTTTAACAACACTGGTTCAGTGTTTGTGAACTGATGAAAATAAATGTTGAAGCTTTGGAGCTGGAATTCTTTCACATTCTTGTTGATGAACAACTTCAGTTGCTCAACAGTCCCAAAGTCTCTGTTGTTGTATTTTGTTCTTCATAATGTTCCACATATTTTCAAGAGGAGACAGGTCTGGACTGCAGGCAGGTCAGTTTAGTAGCTGCACTCATCTACTACAGAGCCATGCTGTTGTAACAGGAGCAGAATGTGTCTTGGTTTCTTTGTCTTGCTGAAATACTCAGGGACGTCTCTGAAAAAGACAAAGTATCTTGGATGGCAGCAGATGTTGCTCCAAAACCTGTTTGTACCTTTCAGCACTAACACACTCTCATACCATCACAGATGCTGCTTTTGAACTTTGCGCTGGTAACGATCCAGATTGTCCTTTTCTTCATCCTCTTCTGTGAACTTTTCTCTGCAGTTTGGAGATGTTTCACGCTTGTTTCTCAAATGGTATTGACAACAAACTGCAACATCTGCAAGAATAAGTAGAGTAGTTGGTGGTGAGATGTACTAACAACACATTTACAAATTTATGATCCCATAAAATAATGAGACTTTCTGTTTAAATATGTTAATAATTTTGTTGAAATTCAGTCTCATCCTTGTATCCAGGGGTAGTGAGTGTTAGACTGACACTGGAATCAGATCGGATCAGATCAGTATTGGTACTGTTATCAGCTGATACTAAAACTCAGGCATCAGGATGTAAAAGCTAGAAATAGGCGAGTACTGCCAATGCCAGATACTCAAGGCAAAAAAATCTTATGATTAGTAACTTCAGCAGCTTTGAGACTAAAGACTCAAGACTGAAGTTTGGTTCTAATTTAACCTTGTAAAGTCTCAGACCTATCAAAAAATAGTCCAGAAATTCCAATTTTTTGGAACTGATATGTTTATCAACCCTTTAATCAGAATCCACAATAAATATTGCTCTATCATTTCATTCATGACACATTTCTTGCATCACATTTGACAAACTGGGCAGTTTTCTGGACTATTTTATTGAAGTTTTTTAGTGTTCATTTGATGCAGATAACACTTGTTTAAAAAAAAAAAAAAAGAGAGTAAATATTTCAATGTTATTCTTACAGCAACTACTTGAAAATCAAGCAGTGAATTTCCTGAAAACATGTGAGTGGATTATTTCATGAGAGCGGATGTTTTGAAAAGTACAACTCAAAATACAACTTCAGCCAACTGTAGTGATATGATAATCCTTAAGGTGGTAGAATATGTTTTTAGAAATATTTTTGACAGGTTTTTAAAGAAACTATTTATCATGTTGATGTGATAGAGGTCTTTGAACTCATGTATCAAATATGGGTCAACTCAAAATTGGGTTAACTCGCCCAAACTTTACCATCAAGGTAAAACTCTGCAGCGTTTATGTCTTCGTTAACAAACTCAGAACAACAGAAAGTTTTTCATCATCGTCTTTTATTCAGTAAACAGATCTAACACTGATTTCTGCACACGTTACAGACCTCATGAAGACTTTAACTCGCCGTTTCTTTAAGCAGATCCCTTTAATATCTCCTTCACGAGGTCTTCCCCTCAGTTTAACTCTTTCCTCTCTCAGGTTTTATTTACATTCTGATAATATAGATCTGGACAGTTCCAGTAGAGCATACAGTTTGATGAGGTGAGTCTATTATTGTCAAGTATTGTACATTTGTTTTGTTTCTTTATGACATTAAAGGAACAGTTACAGTTTGTTTCCTCTCTGAGCAAATCTGTAAAAGGGTGAAATTATATTCATTATTCCTGGAAAAGAAGCTTTTTCAGGTTTTGTAAGGAGTTGTTTTGGTGTTAATAGAAATCTGCTCATAGACGTAAAACCACACATGTTCCTCTGAAGAAGCAGTTTGTGATGAATATGACAGGTTATTGGATAAGCAGACATTCGTTTATATAAAGTTGTGTTTGAAGAGATGAACCGTGAGAAACAACCACTGCAGAAACGACACACACGAAATAAATAAATCATAATAAAAAACATCATCAGACATTTTCTCCTTCATATTTACACTTTAAATCTCTACTGCAGGTGTTTTCACCCTAAAAGCATCAACGACACTAAAACTAACCAAAAGCATGAAATAAAAGTCACGTCACATTTTTCTCAGCAGCATGAATCATACAGCGTCACGTTTCAGCGAGATCACAGCCGTGTTATGTACATAAATACAATAATCAGAATATGTTACAAACTGTACAGTTTTCAGGATAAATCTCTCTTAAAATAGGATTTTTAGCTCTTCTTCTAAAATAAAGTAGCCCTACATCTCTGCTTTTGTTTTTGTTGTTGTTGTTTTCCTCTTTCCAGAGTCAGGCTGAAGTTTAACAGGAGAGATGAAGCGATAGAAACGTCAGTGAGAGACTTTCACTCTGTAGCAAACTTAACTTTATGATCATTTCTATCTGGTGTGTTTCTATCTATGTGGTGGCTTTTCCTTGCGTCATATGTATCTACATGCTTGGTTACATTTCACATCCTGGTTATTTTTGAGAGTTTAAAGCCCTAATTGAATGGGATTAGTTTCACCTGGAGGCCTCTGATAGTTTGTAATAACTGAAGTGGACGTTTGTGTTTTCAATTCTGAGCAAATCGACTTTTATAAAGTAAAAGTCCAAGGACAAATTATGACCACATTTAAAGACACACGTGTTCTCTGAAAGTACCAATCCAGTCCAAATTGGCATCTCTGTAATTACAGGTTTAATCTTTCATGATCATTTTCTGATGAGAAATGATCAGAGAAAAATCCGACAGTGTTGGATATCCTTAACGAAACTTTTATCGGCACTTTTGTTTGACAGCAGATGAATCAGAATCAGAAATACTTAATTTATCCTGATGGGGAAATTTAGTGTTGCCAGATGCTTATCACACAATACAAGAGTAGAAAGGAATAACAAGATAAGAGAAGAGATAAGAAGGAAAATACAGAATACAATGAAAATTAAATATTAAATAAAATAGAATACGCAATATAATAATAACAAGATATAATAAAAATAGAATGAAATGCTGAATGAGTGTGAAGATAGAATAAAATACTCGTTATGTACCAGGGATGCACTGTTCACAATTTTCTGGCCGATCACTTATCTTTGAAAAGCCTGACCTGCTGATATGGATTTTTGCCAATACCGATGTTTTTTTGTAACTGACTGCACACACTTTCAATATTCCAATCTTATTTTACTGAAAAATATTGAACAATACCTGTGAAACAAGACTGCATACTCAGCAGAGTGTTGGTTTCTTAGATTGGGAATGAGGTTTGTTGTATTGAATGTTTTGAAGCCCCGCCATGACTTATTTCAGTCTTACATAAATTAAAAGTTGTGAACCTTTGCTCTTTTTCTTTCACCGCGTAATATGACCAGAGGGACGACATGTTTGGACTGACCGCACTGTGGGTGACTGATGTGTACGTGTACATGTGACCTGGTGGGCCTGTCGGTCTGACTGAGCAGAAAAAGCCACACTTTCAGACCTTTTGGCTAATCATCGATCCCCCAAAATTAAGGGAACTGAGGCCGATTGATTGGTGCACGTTTCCTTTGTACCCATACGTCATCAGTAAATAGGCTACAAATAGAGTATTTCATGACTGTAGATAACTGAAAGAAAAAATGCATGTCTCTGATGTGATGTCACTCACAGGACATAAGGCTAACACAATCATGATAACAAATAAAACAAACTAGAGAAAAATATTTAGACGGCTCCATTAAAAACGGAGCCTAAGATTTAATTTTGAGTCTTTTTGTGCGCGACAGGTTGGCACAGACACGTTACCCCAGAGCACATGATCGTATCAATGATAAAACCTGAATTAAACTACAGCAGCAAAATAAAAGGTATGACCACATTATCTTTTTGAAGACTTTAGAATTAAAGTAGGATACAGTTATTGTTGCCTAGCAACTCACACCAGACACATCGACTAATGGTTGAATATCGTATAAGTTTAACGTTAATTAAGTTGATTCTCCAGATCCAGAAAGTTTTAATTTTGCAATCTTTGACTGAACCCGCCGCATCCTCTTCTTTTATTCAAACGTACGGCTGCCTCTGCCAGTAAAACTCGGTGGATTTGTGCAGCGTTTTCAGTGACATCTGTAATATTAAATGATTTACAGGCTTCATTTATCCTGTGTAAATGTGCCACATCAAAAACTGATCACAGAGGGTGTTTCTAAATTTACCAGAGGTCCCCACGCAAAACGAATCCCATGCAAACAGCACTTTTATCACTAATGCTCTGAAATTCTTTAAACCATCAACTCTCAATCCTCTTCTAATTTAAGCCATGAAGAATTTACAACCTGAAACTTTTCTACAGATGTTTTGAGGATGATTTGTTTTTTTTTTTGGAGCCAAGATGCTTCATATCTCACAGGTTTTTGCTCTTCTTGTACAAAAACACACCTGTGTTTGTTTTCTGTGGTGGTAAACGTCACATCTTTGGCTTTTAAAATTTTTTTTTTTTTTTTAGAAAATACAAGAGATGACTTGAGCTCTGGAAAAATATTGAAAGATCTTTATGTGTTTCTGATTTGACGACAAACATGCGAAACTATTCTCACCAATCTTTGGAGCTTCAGATCTAAGAATCTAACAAAAAACATCCGATCAACTAAACTTTAAAATATCCCCGGGTTGGATTGTGGTAGCGTACGTATGCAGATACTTTTACTTTGAAAGGTTAACTGCAACAGGAAACAATAAAATTGAACAGGTCGAGATGTTTTTCACGATGTTGTGGTTATATTATTAAGGCAAGCTGGGCATTGATGGTTGTTTAAAAAGCTAAAGCAGAGAAAATTCAATTAATTCAAACTATTCTAAAGCTGCAGAAAATGGCAGGACAGCAAAAGATGAAATAAAAGTCTGCATAAAAAGAAGAAAAACTAATAGAAGGAATA
>RPOG01004979.1:0-37755 GCA_008086565.1 Thalassoma bifasciatum | reverse complement strand
GTACCTGCAGAGGAAAGCTGCTGGTTAGAGTCCAGGACACCTTGACATGGAGGATGATGCAGGAGGGAAAAAATGCTCTTTAACAAGTTCGACATGTTCACGTGCAACTGCGATTGATAAAACAGACGCATGAAAGTCTAAACAGCATTTTAGTGCCTAGAGTGATAAAAACATAAGGAGTTTAACCTCTTATGCTCCACCAGTTCATCAGCAACCTGTCATCAAAGTAACATTGCAACGCAGCCGGTGTTAGAAAGTTTAGATTCTTCACATTTCAGCCGCTAAGTTCGTTTCCTAGTTTACCTGCCCGACAAAACGTAATTAGTAAAAGAATCACTCTAAAGGCGATCACAACAACTGGGACGTCCTACCTGTTTGGGGTCATTATGTTACATGTGTAGCTTGTACCCTGAATATTCACTCTCCTTTCCACCAGAGGAATCCAGAGTTCAAACATATCAAAAGTGTTGTTTCATCAAATTATTCCAAGTGGTGAAATTTCTCCTGTAAAGTCCGTTGTTTGTCTGTCTGTCGTGTCCGTTCTCATCAATAACAGCAGCTTCACAGTCTTCGAGCATTTCCTCCTCAGTGGGAATCTGACAAAACTTTGCATATTTTATTTACACAGACTTCTGGCTACGAGACACAGAGATTTGATGCCAGGAGAGCCTGATTTATACAAGATGTGCTCTCCGCTTGAGTGGCCAAAAGCGTTAGTTGAAGCTGCGTAAAAGCCCCCTAACAGATTTGTTTATTGGCTATCAGCTCTGAAAATCACACGTACATTGACCAATAGCCTTAGCGTTCACACGAAGCCTGCTGTAGCTAGCTAGGCTGCCAAAAAGATGATTTTTTTGCTACGTATAATCATATTTATACGGTACAATCCGTGACTGGGAACAATAATTTCACCAATTTTGGCGATCTTTTTCTCAAAGAGAATAAAGTTGACTACAAAGAAGACACTGAGCACTGATAAAGCTGGTTTTGTTTGTGCTAAGTCATCAAACTACACTGTGGAAAATGAGAATGCAACTGCTGGTGTTTGCTCACCTGAGACTAAAAACTCTCAAACTCCTACAAGGTTTTACCTAAAAAGCTCAAACTTCACCCAGATGTAGATGAGAAGGTGTATAAGTGATGTGGTGGATGTTTTACGTCTGGTATGAAGCATCTTGAAGTTAATGATGTTCAAAAATTGATTATAAAAAAGTTGTTTCAGCTGCATTTATCCTGATTTGGACTTAAGCCACATATAAAAACATGACATTTTCTAAAACAAGAGCCTTTAATCTTTCAAATGAGGTGTCACTGATGAATTTTGATCTCATGGTTACAGTTATCAACAGGCCAGAATTGAGTGGTAACTAAGGGGTTAAGCAACTAAAAGCAGAATATGGATAAAATCAACTCCTAAACAAGGAGCTTGTATCTTTCATGAATATTATTTGCCTCTTATCTGAAATGTCAGGATATCTAAAGCTGATTATTTACAGTGCAAACAATATGAAAAAGATGGAGCACAGATATGGAGGGGGGCGGGGAACTTTTGCTCCTGTTTTGGCGGGTTTTTCACCTCAGGCTATGATCTGTTGAGCTTGAACGCAGCACGGTTAGAAGAGGATGTTTTGTCAGAGCAGTTAACTGATGAACTACAGAAAATACCTGGGAAAAGAAAAAAACACTTTGAAGCTGGAAGGTTTTTTTTTGTACGTTACAGCGTAAATAATACATAAATCAAAGGTTGAGAGTCCTGGGTGATATCCTTATTAACTGATTTATTCAGGCAGCTGTGAACGCTCCTCCTGTGCGCACGTCTATTCAAAACAATTCCTCTTGAAATAAAATCCATGTAAAGCAGCGTGGGAAAGTGTTCTCGTTATGCAAAGCCGTGCTGGAGATAAGCCGTGACCGTTAACAGAACGGCGGCTTTCTAGAGCGCTACAGCTGGCCACACGTTCAAACTGTCAACAACCTGCAGCTCGTTGTTGAGGCTTTACTCGGGAGCGTTGCCAGGTATGAGGTGTGCTTTTTTTTTTTTTTTTTTTTTTTTTTTTCTTCACTAACTGACATGAGTGAGAGGCAGCACGAGGACTCCTCCAAACGCAGTGACTTTCCTTCAGCGTCTGTCATCTCGAAGCTCCCTAAAGACCATCTTTGAGACTGCCAGTGTCTCATTTCACACGCCTGCAGACAGGAAATGGATAGTGAGTCGCCGTGTTTTAAGAGTCACCTCAGGGAAAACACCTGGGCTGAAGGAAAAAGGTTCTGAGTTTGAAGAAAAGTCGACAAATCAGTTCCACTCAGTCCGAACATAAGGGACGTAAAAGTGCTTATATATATTTATATAAAGGAGGCTTGTGAAAGACAAAATCATTAGAGGATTTCTACTGGAATTATATTTTTAGCTTCCCTGAAGACGTCCGTACTGACAACTGTACTAAGTGCTGTTCCTGCAGAATAATGCACAAGTCTTGGCAGGTTTTCTCGTCCTGTACAGGCTGTGGTGAGATATAACTCATCGGGTCTTATATGCTGCCAATTCAAGGCCTCTATTACGCCTCATCTGCAGTTGGTGGAGAGAAGCTATTACTCCTTTGAGAGACCACAGAGGGGAGTCACAAAGGGGTAAAGGGAGGAAAATAGTGGCGTGGTGCAGTATTAGTGCCGGCACATATATGCTTGTATGTGTGGTACAGTAGCCACGCCTTTATGTGCTTTTGTAAAACAATGATAATCAATCATATACTGTACAGTAACGACATCACAGAGCTGTTTGATGGTGTAGGTCAGTGTTTCTCAACCAGTGAGACATACAAGACAAACAATCTAAGTGGTCAAAAATTGGTCAAGAAGCAGCAAAAATTGGGGGAAAACATGAGAAGTACTCAGAAGGTATCAAAAATGGTCTAAAAGTGGTGAAAAAAGAGTGAAAAGTGACTTAAATGGCCCAAAACCAACACAAATTGGCAAGAATATTCTGAGAAAACTTGGAAAATAGTCAGAAGGCAGCAACAATGGTGACAAAAAAAAGTGACAAAAAACAGTGAAAAGTAGTAAAAATAGCCAAAAGTAACAAAAACAGAAAGAGAGTTTGGATAATATTAAGAGATAAAGTGACTAAAATCGGCAAAAAAAAAAGCAAAAGCAAAAAATTCACTGTTTTTTGTTGATTAAAGTCACTTTACACTCCTGTTTTTTTTTGCCTTTTTTTTTACCTTCTTTCTGAGTTTTTTCCAAGTTACCTCCCAATTTTCCAGCCAATTTTTGCCAACTTTAACTTATTTCTATCGCTATTTCCTCTGTCTGTGCCACTTTTCTTCACTTAGATTGTTGCTCTTGCAAAGGGTTGAGTTCAGGGGCTTAGAGCGTAAAACATCTACTGGTAAGTTTATCTTGTATTCTGACACAGGTTAAAGAAATATTGCACTGTCTGCGTTCAGAATATTCTAACAGGTCATATTGCGATTTAATCTAATTTTCAATTAACTGCCCAGCTTTAATTGGTATCAATATCCATCTTCAAATCAAAACAAATCTGTTCAGAAATACCTACTGTCTTTAACTGCTCCATATGGTCCTCACTTTATTACTTTTATGTTGCTGTTTTTAACTCTGTTTTATGTGTTTTTCACCTCTGTAAAGCGACCTTGAGTGTCTTGAAAGGCGCTTTGAAATAAAAATGTATTATTATTATAAAATCTAATCACTACCCATCCATTTACATAATCATATCAGTGTGAAAGCAGAGTGGAAGAATCAAATCCTGGATGAAAGATCAGTCTTTGATAGACATAAACAGTTGTACTCTGCTGAATCCAAACTGAGAAACTGTGGAAACATAATAATTATGTAGCAAAATGTCTTTCAATGGAAAGGGAGTGATGCCAAGATAAAATTATAATTCATTGAATATCAGTTTGTTGTAGGCCTGTTATTAATTTACGTCAACATTTGAAAGGAAAATAGAGTTAGCAAATTCCAGTCAGGAAAATAATTGACTTTAAGTGGTTTAAGGTGGACTTCAACGTCAACATCCTGGTTAAAAGGATGTCAGGCGTATTTAGAGGCAGAATATATTCTTGGCCTCAGAAAAACAGTGTTTAGACGTATAGTACACGGTAAGGTCAAGGGGAGGAAGAGCGCTTCATCAACGAGCCATTTTCCCTTTTCTGCTGGTGCAGCTCTGACTGCAGGTGGCCCTGACTGCCAAGCCGTCCACATGGAGGGAAAAAGTGAGTCTGAAAGGCTGAAGTTTTCCAGCAGGATCTGAGAGAAAGACCCAGAGCTGTGTGGAGGCATGAATGTGTTTCTACAGGAGCCTGACGCATTCGCTCATTCACACGTCAAACATCTCCCCCCATCAATGGAGCGCTCTTTCTTCGCCGCCTCTGTGATTCAGTGGAAATGCAAATGTTCAGGTCTTACCCTGATTTGATGGAGCCATTCATTTTGTCAGTCTGTCCTCCCCCCCTCTGAAACCTCTGCAACCCCCCCGATACACACACACCCACACTTTACCCACCCCAAACTCAGCCTCACTGACGCTCGACAAATGCACCATGACGCCGTCACTCGCACCGCCACTCTCCAATGCCAACCTGACACTCAGCTGTCGCACAGAATTAAAAACACGCTTTTTGTCCTCAAACACCTGCACAAACACACGCTCCGTTTATTGACTTTAAGCTGCTGGAAACCTACAACTACAAAACCTCTCACTCTGTAATTTTAGGCTCTTTTGGAAACGATGGTTAACATCTAGTGACCATTGAAACGTATTTTAATCCAAACCTAAAATTCTGATACTTCATCGTTTTATTCTTCAGGCTATGGTCTTAAATTGTCAAATATATGCATCAAATTTAAAAATACTGGTGATTCCCAACCTGTGGGTCGTGGTCCCCTGGTGGGCCGTGAAGGTATTGCAAGTGGGCCGCCAAATTATTTCTAAAATAACGTGATTTCTTTGTGTGAGTGTGTGTGAACATACAGGATACAGACCTCAGATAAAACAGCTTTATTGATTTCATTTTTCTTACGTGAAACATTGTCAAGGTGCAACCACAACAACCCTAGCACGGCATGAAAATACAAAACAGTAAGTTTTAGCTAACACTAGCTGTTCTGTTTGTTTTGTTTACACCATTTTTAGTATATTGATTTATTGACTTCTGGTTAAAAGGTAGGAAGAGAGTTAGCTTTATATTATATTTTCTAAATTGTAACATTAGGCCAATACTATTGTGTGTTGCTAATCGTAGCTCGTCCGTAGTAGAAAGGCTAGGGCTAGCTAACATTAACTGTTGTATATTTTCATGCCACACCAGGATTCTTATGGTCACATCTTGATGGCGTTTCATGAACGAGCTGTTTTATCTTAGACAGTTTCATCTAAGCCTGTTTAGTCCGAGGTCCGACCATTGACTGTATATAGAATGGACAGCGTGCTTCCGCCTGTCACCGTTCTACGTTTTTGAAGCCAAAAAACCCGTTTCTCTAGCCGCCATTGTGCAGCCAGAGTCTGCGCAGTAGAGAATTTCTGGTGTAGCAGAGTAAAAAAGAGAAATAAAAATATTTATTTCTTCTTCTTCAAAAGGTTTAGTCTCCTTTTGGCTCTTTCCCGAAGTTTCTTATATCCCCGATAAAAACTACTCACCAACGGCAGCTGTCAACTATCGTAAAACGAAACTTATATCGCGGTTTTTAACGTCCAATAACTAATGACAAACCAACTTCTCAGAAAAAAAAACACCTGAACACCATGCAGCCAGATGACATCGTCATACTACCTTTGCGTAAAGATGAGAGAAACGTTTCTACGAGGTATCGTAATTTTTTAAAGTTTTCCCGGCTCATACCTGGAATACATGGGGAAGCGGGGCTTATGACCTATACTGCAGCCAGACACCAGGGGGCGGGGCATCTGCTGGAAGCTTCAGTTTGAGCCGAACGTCGTTACGTCCACTCATTATACAGTCTATGGGTCCGACACCCTACAGATCAAACAAAAAGGATGGAAACTGATGCTGTTTGAGGACAAAAATGTTATCTCCATTATTCTATTTCTTACTTTCATGACTTTTCAGGACATTATTTGTGTGTCAGGATAAAATATCATTGATAAAATTATAACTCCTGACAGTCTGTGGTGTCCACAGTTGACCTCTAAAGTGTCCTCTTGGGAACCAAAATGCAGGCAATTACCTCCTTGGGAGCCAAAACATGCTTGACTGCCTTAATATGAGAGAAAAACACACACTAAAGTGCTCTCCTGGTTGACAAATCACACTTAAGTGTCCTCTTAAGAACCAAACCTGCACAAAACTGTCCTCTTGATAGGCAAAAACACATGGAAAAGTGCCCCTTTAAAAGTTAAAATGCACGTGTAAGCAGTGGTGGAATGAGTACTGAAAATCTGTACTCAAGTACAAGCACTGTTACATTGCTAAAATATTACTCAATCACAAGTAAAAGAACTGGTGTTAGAAAAATACTCCAGCAAAAGTACAGAGTATTCATCAAAAAAACTACTCAGATTATTAGTTACTTTTAACTGGTGATGTCACTCTCACCTCTCCAGGTAGGGCTCTACATTTTGTGTTTTGCTTTACCAATAGTTAAAACACTAACATCAATAATCATCAATAACTGATAAGATAGAAAACAAGTGTTTTTATTTCCTGATTCAGCAAAGGTCTCAGGCAAACAAAAACAAAATTAGATGAGGTGCAGTTTCTGCCACGACTATTGATAGAATATCCATGAATATATTTTTAACTAGTTAAATTCTTAACACAAAATCAATTAGCAATCAATCATTAACATTTCTTTGTTTTGTTTTTCATCCATATGTCCTGGTTTTCATTGGCTTGTTTGCTATCAAATCACCTTACTGGCGACAAAAATGCAGATAAAAGGTCCAGATATTAATGAAAATTGTACTCAGTGCTCAACTATGATTTTAAAAGTAACTAAGTAGATTACATGGCATAACTATTACTTTAGTACAAGTAAAAGTACAGACTTGAAAATCTACTCATAAAAGTACAAGTACCCCAAAAAAACTACTTAATTACAGTAATCTGAGTATTTGTAAGTAATTACTTGGGGATCAAAACACACTGTACTGTCCTCTCGGGAGCCAAAATGCACCCAAGTGCCCTCTTAGTTGTCAAAACACATTGATTTGCTTTTAATTATCTTTTGAACCCTGCTGATTAAAAAGTCTTTGTGGGTCTCACTCTCTCTCTCTCTCATACTTTGAGTCACTGTAAATTTAAAGGATCCTCAAAGCCAGGCATGAGTTCAGCAACAATAAAGAAAAACAGAAAAGAGATTCAATGGCTTTCTCCCCTTTTGAACTGTGTTTATGAGCATAAAAATCTTGGAGTTAGTGTAGTTAGTCAGTAAGTGCTTCCTATACTCCCCAGATTTCTTTTTGTTAATACTTTCAGCTCTGCAGACCGGGAACCTGACACGTAGAACAATGAAGTCACACAAGAAAAGCACCGTGAAACTGAAGCCTCACACATCACATGTGAGCGGAAAAAACACTCACAAAACAGGCCCTAAAATCCGCCGCAGGGACGACACTTGTCCCCTCCACCTGTGGACTGATTACAGGTCGTGGATTTCCTTATTTGGAGTGCAAGTGACTGATTGGAGGAGGCGTGATGAAGCCACATACTGACGGAGCCAAATGAGGCAGAGCCACAGCAGGTTCATGCCATCAGAGCAGAGTGCGTGTGTGTCTCTGTGTGTGTGTGTGTGTGTGTGTGTGTGTGTGTGTGTGAAGCAGACACACCCTCATGCAGGTAGTGCTTTAGTGGAGGCCCCGGAGGCCGCGCAGGCCTCACAGATAATTAAAGGATTTGCCAGAACATGAAAATGACCCAGATTCTCAGCACCTGACTCAAGGTGTGGCAGCAAAGGAGGAGGAGGTGGAAGATTTTTGCTTCAGGCCTCCACTAAGAAAAAAAAACACATTCAAATCTGTCACTGCCACATAATTCCAGTAAATGAGTTGATTCCTTTATTGGACTTCAAATGTCAAAGTTACAGCCATTCATGAAGCACAACAGGTTAAAAGCTAAGAATAAAACTCTCATATTTACTGAAATAACTTGGCAGGTCGGCTCAGACAAGACCGTACGACTGACTTACACACAAGTTTCATTTAAAGCCAACTGCTCAGAAAGCTCAGTCACAAAAAAAACAAAAAAAAAAACAGCTTAAGGTGACTCAGTATCAGTCTGAATCCTCAGCTGCACAAACAGCTGCTTTGTTTTCTGGTGAAAAGAGACACCGTGTGTTCAAGGTGAGGAAACGCAGCTTTAATGCTTCATTTAGTCTCAACAGAAGCTTGAGCTCTTATATAATTCCATTTTTAAGGAGTGCAAGTAGGGCTGGGCAATTGGTTACATATTAGATTAAATCGCAGTATGACCTGCTGCTATATTCTAATTGCAGATAGTGCAATAGTTCTTTAAAATACAAAGAGACAAACTGTTGGAAATGACCTTTGCAAGAGTAACAATCATAGTGGGGAATATAGGGAAAAACAGCAAAGTGTAGCAATACAAATAAATAAAAAATAGTCTAAGTTGCTAAAAGGCAAGAAAAAATGGTGAGAAAATCAGGATAAAACTTCAAAAAATTGTCAGAAGGGAGCAAAAATGTTGAAAAAAGTGACAAAAAAAATAGTGGCAATTGGTGAAAAAAGCCAAATAAGAACAGAAAATGGCAGAAAAAAAAGGAAAAAAGAAAAAAGTATGGGTAAAACTTAAAAAAAAACTGTTGTAAGCAAAAAAATGTTTCATAAGAGGCAAGGAAGGATTAAAACGTGATTAAAATGTACAAAAGCAGCAAAAATTGGGAGAAAACTTGTAAAATGGTCAGAAGGGAGCCAAAAAAAAAAGTCACAAAAAAGTAGTTGTAATTGGTGAAAATAGCTAAATCCAACAAAAAGTTGCAAGAAAATTGGATTAAAACTTAAAAAATTGTCAAAAGGGAGCAAAGATGGTGAAAAAAAGACACAAAAAACAGAGGCAATAAATGAAAATAGCCAAATAAATAACAAAAAATGTAAAGAAATGTGGAAATTAAAAAATTAAAAATAAATAAATAAATAACAGTCAGTAGGAGGCAAAAATTGGTCCACAAGAGCCAAAGAAGAATTAAAAAGTGATTTAAATGTACATAAAGCAATAAAAAATTGGGAGAAAACTCGAAAAGTAGTCAGAAGGGAGCAAAAAAGACTTCAAAAGTGTTAAAAAATAGTGAAAACTGATTAAAATAAGCAATTAAGGGTGCAGAGCATTAAAAAAAATGCAGAAAAAATTCTAGTGTCACTTGAGGTTAGAAAAATAATAATGTTGTACTGTCTACGATTAGATTATTGCAGCAGGTTATATTGCGATTTAATTAATTGCCCAATGTACACAAACGTGACTTTACAGTCAAACTGCGCATTTTTCTCTTATGTTTTGAGTTTTTATAGCTCAATTCATTCCATATTGTCCTGTATACGGTCATATCTGCTTATATTATTTAATATCGCGACTATAACTTTCTGTTTATCTCCATTTCGTTACCTGTTTGTGACACAGGTGTGATGAGGGATGTAATTAATCCTCCATGTAACCGTTAAACATCGGTATAAAGCTGCTAACTGCTGTTAGCTTATGCTTTTATTTACTATTTAGTGTCCGTCGTTGGTATAAATTTTCCCAAACGAATCTCTCAAAATAATTTAATTCCCACAGATTAAAGTTTGTTTCTCGTTTCCACCAACTCGTGAATTTACCGTTATATCAATATGGCGGTCAAACTTCACCGAATTTATTCCAAAAAAAGCTAAAAATATCAGCTCGCAACAAATTCAGACGATTTTCAGTCTCTTGAGTTTCATGGCAGATGTTATTGTACTTATTTATTTAAATTAAATAATATTATATAAAATTAACTCTTACATTAACGTCCAGTTTCAGCCGTTGGTCCGGTTTCAGTTAAATCCAGGGGGCGCCATTTTGTGTGATCTTCTTCAGGTCAACAAGAAACACGAAGACGGAAGTTACGTTTCCTTGAAGCAAATGCGCTTAAATGCTGAAAATAGAAATGGAAAAATAAATGTGAAATTCTTTACAAAAAATATATATATATGTATGTACCTCAAGTTGGCCTAGGATACGATGACCAAATTAAAAAAAAAAAAAATTTAAAAAAAAAATTTAAAAAAGGACCCTTTGCCTGGCTTTGTTTTTTTTTTTTTTAATTTAACTTCAGGGTTAAAAGAACAGTAAACAAATTCACATAAAAAAATAAAATAGCCAGGGGTTCAGTCTACAAAAAATAAACAAAAAATTTTAAAAAATATTCAAGGCAGAGCATATGTTCACTGTTTAAATTGCTTTTCGGTTGTTAGATTTATTAATTGTATGTATTTTTCCATATCGTTAAGAAAACAAATAAAGCTGGGTTCCTTTTTACTATATTTACATTTGTGAATGAAGAATTTGGTTAAAATAATTAATAAGTTTATTGGAAATTAAAGTTTCGCCTCTTTGTTTGTTTTTTTGTAAAAACAGAATATAACACTTTCCCATTCATTTCAACATTTATCTCAGAATATTGACTTTTTTTTTATCCCAAAATTTTAATTTTTAAACCCATAGCTTTGACAATTTATCCCCAAATTTTAACTTTGTATCTCAACTCAACTTTTTATCTAAATATTTCAACCTTTATCTCGGGATTTTGACATTTTTTATCCCACAATTTCAATTTTTAAACCCACAGCTTTGACAATTTATCCCTAAATTTTTACTTTTTATCCCAACTAAACTTTTTATCTAAATATTTCAACCTTTATCTCAGAATTTTGACTTTTTTATCCCAGAATTTTTATTTTCAAACCCATAGCTTTGAGTTTTTAATCACAAAATTTTGACAATCTCAAAATTTCAACTTAAAATGGGTCTGTAAAATTTTTCAACACCAGTCATGACCACCACAAAAAGGGGGTTACTAATATGACTTTTCAGCAGAAATAACTTAAATATTTTCCACAACAAGAAAGCATTATGATCAAATAAATACCTTTAATTCCAAAGTTTGTAAATCATACATGGAACATAATCAAAGTTAGTGATATACAGTACAGTTATTTCACCAAAAACCTGTACATTTTAATAGAAAAACAAAAACAACCGTTACAGTACATGGGTCTAATAATGACTCAGATAAATTCAGGTTGGGAGAAGAGATTGAAAACTTCAGGACATGCAGCCTCAAGGTAAAAACCAGAGAATCAGTTCATCTTTAACATACTTTACATGCACATACACATACAGAGAAGGTTTCTCTGTAAAACATACTATACACACTCACCTAATACTCATCCTTTCACATATTGCAGAGAACAAATACACTTCTTGCATTAACTTGTAATTTGTCTCATCTAAGCAGCAAAATTGAGTAAAGACGAAAGCTGCATATCAGTTCTCATAATGTAGTTCAGTCGATTTTTCTTTTTTTTTTTGAATAGAGAAAAGTTTACAGCCTTGAGCTGGATTCATTGCTGGGTCAGAAGCCTCTATTGCTTTTAAGCCTGTTGATTTATGAGTGATAGAAAATATACAAACCGAAAATACAATATAAAAATGATGAACACAAAAGTAACCCTTTTTTTTCAACCTGTAAATTGTTTTAACCATCTGTGATTCTTCTGTTGTTGCAGTTTTCAGTTCGGCCACTGGGTGGCAGCAGTTTATGCCTCATAAATTGGTTCCTGCCATGAGTTGTTGTGAAAGATGGGTTCTGAAATCTGCTTTGTATTTGATCTTATATGAACCTGTATGTTTATATTTTCTTTTATTTCAGTGGTCTTTAGTTCAATGGTCTGCAGGAGCAATAATATTTCATGTCATGTTTACTGTCGGTCCCCTGGTACCTTCACATTAATGTTTGTGTTTGTTTTATTTTCATTCATGACTCAGTAGCACCGCATCCAGTGGCTCTTTTAACCCAAAAACAGAAACTTTTTGCTCATTTTTGCTCGTAAGAGGAGTGTGCACAGTCTCTGTCAGTAACTTAAAGGAAGTCACATGATCAACATGGACAACTTTTGAGGAAACAAGCAGCGCTGTTTGCATTTTCAACTGCATGACGGGCCAAATGTTTGGACACTTAGACGATTGAAGACTGTCATAAGTGTTATGAAATCTTAAGTTTAAAAGTTTAACATCTGGTTTTAGTATGTTATAGTAGTTTATAATGTCTTTTAAGTTAGGCATTGTCCTCTCTATTGGTTGGATAAAATGGCCTCTGTACATGGGGCACATACTTAAAGTGCTCTGAGAAATCTTTTCAGTTTTTTTTGCACTTCTGAAGCTATGAAAGCAGAAACAATAAGAAAAAAATCGCGTTAATAGATAAAACTGCTTCTTCTGTTTTCAAGTAAAACTCCAGATTACTCACAAAAAATGACGCTGAGTGTCACTTACAGTGTAAGGAGAAGGTCAGTAGTTTTTCATCAATAACAAAACATTTAGAACATGTCGACGAATAAAGAAGAAAAGTATATAAAGAGCAAAATATAACAGATATTTAAATCAAGTGAATGTAGAAATGAGGGTTACGTGACCCCAGTAGATGTGTGACAACATTTAAAGTACACACTAATGGATGTGAAGACACACACACACACACAGAGTGAGTCATGAAAAGATAATGGGAAACTATAAAAAGGAAATTATTGAGGTTTGATGCTTTATGCTGCTGCTCATGACTCACAATCACAGCCATGAACAGAAAAGCAGCCCTGCCATTATAGTAAATGGACTACATTTATTTGGCGCCTACACTCACACACGCTCACACACACACACTCGAACCTATTCACACACTGATGGCGGAGAAGCTGCCATGCAAGGCTGCGACCTGCTCTCCAGGAGCAGCTCGAGGGTCAGTGTCTCACTCGTCAGCATGCCGTCAGGAGGAGCACCGTCTGTGGGTAACGCACTCGTCCTTCACACACACAAGCGGCGGACTCACGAGACGAACAGTGTGGCGGCTGAATGTAAAAACGTTCGCTATATATAGGAAGACAACTTTCTCATGCTTTTTCTATACCAGGCATTGTGGGTATTCACTAACAGCAGAAAAACATTCTTCATGGTTGAAGCAGACACATGAAGCGCTGCCTCTGGGTGGACGGTAAGAGCTTCTTGTAGCTACATTACTACAGTACTTCTGGATATACTAAAGGACATTATGTACATTTTTAAAAAGAACAGCTGCAGCTACTTTTTATTTTGTCTTCTTTGCAGCGAAACATTCTGCTCTCACACAGATTTGATGTGCCCTTGAAAAACGAAAATCACTGTTTGTCCCTCTGCAGGGTGATAACGCTAATCTCTGCAACGTTTTTTTTTTTTTTTTTTTTTTTTTTTTTAAATCCCGAGTTTTTTGCAGTCGATGGGAGAAAAAGAAATTGAGAATGTAATCCCGGTCATTCAGGAAACTGATCTCTCTTCAAGGTCAGCGGCACATGGGTGGGAATGGGTGGGTGGGGGAGTTATGGGATGCAGCAAACACAGCAGCATGAAGTTACGGCGCCTCTGAGGAGAGCGCACGGGGTGATACGGGCGTTTTTAAGACCCGCTGGGATTTTGTTTTCTTTATTTTCTCTTTGATTCTCTACACACCTCTACACGTGAGCCCCGTCTACACAGCTGTCTGTTGCCCCCCCCCCCGAAACAGTTGTAGGGGGAGGAGTCATGGAAAGTGGCGTAGGAGGGTGGAAGAGGCGTCGTAGGGCGATCGGGCTGGTTTGAGTGTGGCGTTCTTCTTCGACACTCATTCTACTTTAAGGTAGCCGTTAGCATCGCTCCCCATCCCTCTGCTCCTCTCTCTCCTCCTGTCCCCGACGGCTCCCATCGCCCCCCCTCCTCCACCTCCAGCATCCAAGAGATGCTTCGACCACCCGTCCTCGGGCCCCTCGTGGAAACGCAGTCGCAACGTTTTACGGATAACTAAGCGCTCCACGATGAAGGAGGCGCAGAACCATGGCACCGCGTACTCGGCCGTGATCAGTCCCATGAAGTTGTAGCGAAACTCGGTGTAGTCCCAGGGGCACGCGTTGAACTGGCGCAGGAGAAACCCCGTCCCGAACTCCCACAGGTACGTCCATAAGGTGTAGATGATGCAGCGCAGCAGCACGGGGCAGCGGCCGCGCAGCTTCAGGTACATCTGCTCCACGATGAGGATGCAGGTGCCGTAGATGAAGAGCGCCCACACGCTCGTCACGCCGGGGAATTTCCAGTTGCAGTTGACCACGAACTCCCAGGCGGCCGTGAACATGACCTCGCAGAAGTAGCCGTGGATGGCGTAGAGGTACCAGCGGGACAGCGCCGTCAGAGGCACCGGGGATTCTGGGGTTTCTATGGTCACCATCTCGCTTTTATGCAGCTTTTCTGTTCGTGAATCAGATGCAGCTCTGTGAAGACAAGAGAGNAAACCCCGTCCCGAACTCCCACAGGTACGTCCATAAGGTGTAGATGATGCAGCGCAGCAGCACGGGGCAGCGGCCGCGCAGCTTCAGGTACATCTGCTCCACGATGAGGATGCAGGTGCCGTAGATGAAGAGCGCCCACACGCTCGTCACGCCGGGGAATTTCCAGTTGCAGTTGACCACGAACTCCCAGGCGGCCGTGAACATGACCTCGCAGAAGTAGCCGTGGATGGCGTAGAGGTACCAGCGGGACAGCGCCGTCAGAGGCACCGGGGATTCTGGGGTTTCTATGGTCACCATCTCGCTTTTATGCAGCTTTTCTGTTCGTGAATCAGATGCAGCTCTGTGAAGACAAGAGAGGAAGAAAGTTAAACACAGACAACAGGTCTTTTCAAAATAAAACCGTAGACAGTATAATGAGTGGACGTAACGACGTTTGGCTCAAACTGAAGCCCCCAGCAGATGCCCCGCCCCCTGGTGTCTGGCTGCAGAATAGGTCATAAGCCCCGCCTCCCCATGTATTCCAGATATGAGCCGGGAAACTTTAAAAAATTACGACACCTCGTAGAAACATTTCTCTCAGCTTTACGCTAAGGTAGTATGACGATGTCATCTGGCTGCATGGTGTTCAGGTGTTTTTTTCTGAGAAGTAAGTTTCTCATTAGTTATTGGACGTTAAAAACCGCGATATAAGTTTTGTTTTACGATAGTTGACAGCTGCTGTTCGTGAGTAGTTTTTATCGGGATATAAGAAACTTCGGGAAAGAGCCAAAAGGAGACTAAACCTTCTGAAGAAGAAGAAATAAATATCTTTATTTCTCTTTTTTACTTGGCTCCACCGGAAATTCTCTGCTGCGCAGACTCTGGCTGCACAATGGCGGCTAGAGAAACAGGGTTTTTGGCTTCAAAAACGTAGAACGGTGACAGGTGGAAGCACGCTGTCCATTCTATATACAGTCATTGATCAAAACTCAAACATGTTCAGATCTGTGTTTTCCTTTTTCATTTTATTCACTTGTTGTTTTAATTATTTCTGTTGTGTACTTTTGCTTTTACTTTTGTTGTAAAGTGTCCTTGGGTGTCAAGAAAGCTTTTTTAAATAAAATATATCCTTATCATTATTATTATTATTTTTAACAGAGCACGTTACAGCAGGAATCACATTTGAATTACATCAGCAGCCAAACGTGTTTACACCGTGTGTTTAACTCATCGCAGATCTTTAAAGTTTTGGCGTCAGAGTCAGAACTTTCAGCACATTAAACAGGAAATGATGTAGCGTGTTTTACAACAGGATTTCATCTCAGAGAAATCAGCTTTGGCATTTAATTTCCACAAGCAGAAACCTCTGGCGGTAAAACATGAAACCAAAGTGGAAAGCGAGGAAAAGCTACAAACTGCAGTTCCTTGAGTGTCCACTTGAGGCTGATTCTGAAAGAACCAAAAACCACATACACACCCATTTTTAAATGCTGAACTTTATCCATTTTATTTATTTATTTATTTATTTATTTTTTTACTTGTCCTTTCTAGCATCACGACAACAGAATTATGGTCTGGCTGCCGTATTGTGCAGAACACATTTACTTTGCCAAGAGGAGCTGTTTGTGTATAAGGCTCCGCTTCAGTTTTAATTGATTCTTTTTATTATTGGTGTTTTGATATTTCTTTTTTCTGTATACCGCCATTGAACTTTACAGTTAAAACAAACATGTTTTTATCCTGATACCAAAAAGCTGACTGAGCTTAATAAATACATGCAGAACAGATACAGACAAAAATCCTTCTTTTTCCCAGATTTGTGATTTTCTAATTCAAAACAAGAATGTTGAAAAAAAGAAGATTTTATTCCCTAGTTTATCTAATATGTTTCACTTCTCAATGAGGATTGATTTATTACTTGTAGTTTCTTTTATAACACATACAGTAAGGAACCTTAACATAATCGCACAATGAATCACAATTAGATTAATTTTGTAAATAGTTCAACTCTAGTCCTAAGGTAAATATATTTGATGGTATAGATTATCTTTGGACACATTTAAGTGAAACTAACAAATGCTCATCAAGATGTACAATTTTACGAGGCTAGATACAAAAAATTCATATGCTTTTTTCAAGATAATAAGACTCAGTTCGGAAAATTTTATTTATAATATTTAAATATTAGACATTGCATTAGACACTTTGCAGGCATGTCAGCTCATAAAAACAATTCACAAAAACAAACAATATTTACATGTGTATACAACCAAGTAGAAGCAGTTAATAAAAAACCTCATGGTAAGTTTTCATCTTGGAAGAAGTCAAGAATTTTGCAACCCTTAATCAGACTGAAGTTGTTTTTTGTGTGTATGTAGTTTACGGTACTTCCAGGTTTTAGTTAAAGGTTGCTATTTGATTGATGATCTGTTAAGATCTCACCTTTTCAAGTCAGTTTTTTAATCTGTGAATGCACTGCTGCTTTAATCTGAATTATTTTATTTGATTTATGTAATAATGTACTGCTTTTTTAATTGTTAAGTGTCTTTGAGTTTCGAAAAGCGCTATATAAATGAAAGTTATGGTTATTATGGTTATTTTTATTGATTCAAACCAAGAATATCTGCTTCTTCTTCCCATCAAAACTGTTCTTTAACACACAGTGAAGAAGCTTTTCAGCCTAACTATGATTGTCAATCAAAACGTATTTTTACAGTGCGCCCTTTGTTTCTTTATAAAGGGAGTGCTAAATCTTAGAGGGAAAAAAAAACAAGTTGTGTTGTGAAGTGAAAATTGGTGTAAGTGTGTGTGTTATCAACTACTTTCAGTGTGTGATGTTGACGTGTGAAAAACTACTCGTGCAGTGCAGCGTGAAATGTTTCCCTGCTAAGAAGAAGAACAGACACAAAACTATCAAATCTTTGCGGCTCAACAGTCTTAAACCTCCTCACACGACAAAAATGATATTAATGTCACAGAATGAAAAACGTAAAAGCAACAACAAAAACACTCACACCCAAAAAACAAACCCTCTCAGAATGACTCATACTTTAATCAGTTCACGATTAAAGACGCTTCAAGTGGGTAGAAGATTTTGCAAACGCTGCATTTTTTTAATAAGATGAAATCTGTGGTAGAAAGTGGTCTTTAAAAACGCTGCGGTGCCACAAATTATATTCACTAGTTTAAAGAGGATTCAAACAAATATCTCATCATCATGATTTTATGATGATTTAAAGATGAAAAATTCATTCTAACCAAAAGCAATGCAGTAAAAAAAACTATCAAATTATTACAATGACTTTTATTCCATATTTTGTTCGCAACATGCTTGATTTTTGAACTTTGGTGCCAAGTAAGCCGGGTATTTCCTAATCAACCAGAGCTGCAATCTTAAGGATTACAGCTTTAATTGTGGAGCGCGCTAAGCCAAAGTTCAATTAAGGACAGGGCAGTAAAACACTCAGCTGACATCAGACGGATGAAACTGGAGCCAGAGCTCTTAAAGTCGGAGGCCTCCCCTCAGTCGCTGCCTGACTCTCTGAGGGGGTTTTCTTATGTAAGGTATAGCTTTATCATCTGACTGCCTACATCATGTGCTCTTTTTCCAAATCCCGCAGCTTGACGCACACAAGCTTCAGTATCAGATGTCAGGAGGCCCACGCAGGGCTGGATCCTTCCTCTTCTCCATTTATCACACGGCGCGGCTAATAAAAAACACTCAAGGCAAACGGCGTCATGCTGAGAAGTTCAAATGACCACACGGTCAAGGAGACCACTGAGTGTGTGTCGTCAACTGTACAATACCTCCAGAGGAAACTGTGTCATAATAACAACCATTATACAATGCAACATAACCGCTCTGTAAAAGACAACCTCAGAGAGAGAGAGGTTACCAGCACAAAAGCTCGTTTGAAGAACAAAAGCTGACTTTTTTTGCTCTTTTTGTCTTCAAATGCTGGCTGGGGCCCAGAGAGGGCCCATGGGGATTAGCACATTTCTTCCAAACAAGGAACAAGGGTTTCATGTGAGGAAGTGGGCCACAGTAATGGACCAACTGACCCCACAAAACCTTTTATACCTTTTTTTTTTTTTCCAGCGCCTTCCTGGGAAACTCTCTCTCTCTTCTCAGCTATTCAAGTGGCTCTGAGTCAAACTGTTGTGGAAAGATTTTCAGTAATCTTTGTAACTTGATGCTGTAAAATGGCTTCATTAGATCAAATCATAGAGGATTAGTTGACATTACAGTAAACTAAGCTAAGTGGACTCCCAAAGAGATTACACAGACTATTCTGAGTAACTCTAATTTTCTAGATTCATTTGTAACCAACAATTACAGGTTTGCTTCTCGCTGAGTTAAATGAAAACTTCTGCTCTTTTTTAGTTTGTTGGCTCAAGACGTGATATCCCTGACCTTCAACTTGTTTCTGTCACAACAGTAAAAGTAGCTACAAGCTCAGAAAAATAACTTATTTATAAAGGAAACTGTTTTGTAGGGATGTCCTGAACCCATTAGACATCAGTCATATCAATATGATAGCAAAAAAATAAACTAGTAAAATATCTGGAGTGAATAAACTAGATCATTGTGCACTGCAAAAACGGAAATCTAAGCAAGTCATTCTGTCTTATTTGTAGTAAAAATCGTCTTATTGTTCTTAATTTGAGCCACATTCACCAGACCAGGTCATAAAAATGTCTTATTTCAAGTTATTTTAAGACAAAAATGAGGTGTAAATTGCTTATAACAAGTAAAAAAAAATCTGCCAATGGGAAAAGACGAATTCGCCCGGGAAGTTTCTTAAAATTAGAAAGATGTCTTAAAACAAGAATCTTTTATCTTATCCCATTGGCAGATTTTTTTGACTTGTTACAAACAATTGATGCCTCATTTTTGTCTTTAACAAACTTGAAATGAGACATTTTTATTACCTTGTCTAGTAAATGTGGCTCAAATCAAGAATAGTAAGACAAATTTGACCAAAAATAAGACATAATGACTTGCTTAGATTTCCGTTTTTGCAGTGTGTTGATTTATATTTTTCTTCGGGGAGGACACAGTGGCCTTTTGCTCCTATTTTTCTGTCATCTATTCATTTGCTTTGTTATTTACTTTGTATGTTAAAGGTGGAGTATGCAGAATTTTCCTCAAAAATGAAATGCTAGTTTTTACAGGCGTAATCTTGTTTAATCGTCATCTCTGGGCTTCTAAACGTGTGTCAGTGTTTGTGTTTGCCTCACCCCCTTGTAGACCCCCTCCCTCACCTGTTTTGTTGATGTTTTTTTTTAACTTGGGACGTTTCTGGGCAGAGCACAGGAGTTTTCATTTGTGTGTTTACAAAGCTACGACTGTTAGCCGTGCTATTAGCTACAGTCGGTGGCAGTGAGCATGTGCAGCTGCTGTCACTGAGCCATGGGGGAGGAGGAGCTCAGTTTGGATGTTGGGTATAAACAAATAAATAAAACCTTTTGAAAATTCTTGCATACCCTGCCTTCAAAAACATGTTGAGCTAATCTCTAGATTCTCTAGTTTTCAGTACAGATTAGCTGAACAATATGGAAAAAATGTCGATGTTAGTGCCAGATATCTCAATATTGATATGATACAATATGACTCTGGGATTAGAGAAAACCATTTTTCAGAAAAATCAAAGCATCATAATATAACAGGATGTGAAAGCGCTGTTATTGATTAGAGCTCACTGTCAGTCATCGACATTAACAGAAAGTCACCAATAACATGCGACTGTCTGAGCTTGATATCTTTGATATTGGGATATTAAAATCTTGTATTTTCATTTCTCAATATTCATATGATAATGATATATCTTTCAGCCCTTGTACAGATACTTTTTTGTTTAAAAACAAAATAAAAATGATAACAATCGAGATGATATTGAAGAATAAAAGATTTATATGTATATGGGTCAATGACGTGACGTCCCTTTTTTTATGTCCAAGTGCAATATTTCCTTCCATCATGAATTGAGTATTTCATCACATGTATTTCTTTATTCTATGAAACCTGTGTTATTTGAACACATCTTTAAACTATTAAAATATAACATGTTTTTTTGTGTTTTGGTTCCTCAAACCCCCAAAATGTCAGGTGGTGCAACCGTCCTGACAAGTATCCACAGTAATTAAACTCTAAAAATTGAATATCAGTTATTGTAAATTGAAATTAAAAACACAGTGGCATTATTTTATGCTTGAACCTTTTTAAATAAAACATTCTCTGCAAATAAAAATAATTTTAAAGCTGTTGAGAAATTGAAAAAACTTTTGTCCCGTAATTTTCACCTTGTCAAATGTCAGGGTGGTGCAACCGTAACATTAGACTTTTATTTTAAAGTGAAGAGAATAAAACAGGAAACAGGAAACTGCATCAGCCAGAGGAGCCCAAATGACATTTGTGACCAAGTGGAAAAGTTTGTAGATTTCTCTGAAATACTGATAAAAAAGGTTTTTTCACTTCATTGATGACTGGAACAATTTCCATGTCAGGTGGTACAACCAATGTAATAATGTGAAATGTTATTTTAACATCAAATTATTTATCTTTTTCACAAATAAAAGAAATGAAACACACAAAATGAAAATGTATGTGTCACTACAGACACTTGAGAGATACTTGCCAATAATTTCACACAGAAAAAATAACAGGAACATATAAATATATTTTCATATATTTGGTTGCACCACCTGACATTTTTGGGTGCTCAAATTAAAAATACTAAAAAATAATGAACCTAAAAACTTTGAAATGTTGGTCAACTACTGAAATCTGTTAGAAAACATAAATCTTCACTCAGAAATATGTTTGTGATCTTTACTAAAGCACAGCTGTCAAAGATAAAATCTCTCCCTCTGTAAACTACCTGTCGTGTCCTTTCTCCTCCACATCATCACAACTTTTCCCTCTTTCCTTCACAGCTCAGTTCCCCCCCGCCCGGTTCCTCCATCGCCTGCACGGACACCATTTGTTCAGCACTCACATGCCCACTAAGCTGCTAATGATGACAAATATGGAATGCAGTAGGAAGGTAGGAGAGGAGATTTCAGAGAAAAGCTGTCGTGGTACAGACTCATCTGCTGTTCAAAATCTACCAAAACTCACTCTGTTCTTTTTTATGGTTCTCATTTTCTTTGTCCATTTTCCATCACAGTTATCTGAGGAGGAGTGGTAATAGCAGGGTAATTTACCACACAAAACGACACCATGATAGCAAAATATTTAAGCATTTTTAAGCAGCTGGTGGATTCAACGTAACCACACTTTGTCATTGACACGAGTACGAGTTCGTAAAACTCATTTCTTACTTTGTTTTCCTGTCAAATCTTGTGTCTTAGCTGAAAAGCAGCCACCTGTCTCGAGCCAAAGCTGTCGCACAACTGGCAGCTGGTACCGTCTTCTGGTTTGTATTTTTATCTCAGGAATGAAGGTTAAGTTGTATGTTTAGCTGTAAGAAAGAGAAAGAGGCTGGTGATGTTAGCTCTGCTACTGAGCACCACACTCTGAAACTCATTTACAAGCAGACTATTTGATCTCATTTTTAGTTATTTTTATCATAATATACATTGCCCAACCAAAAGAAAGTAGCCACCAAAAGGAAAAAGTTCACTGTTCTAATATTTTGTTGGACTGCCATTAGCTTAGTTCACGTCACGCATTCGCTGTGTGTTTCAGTCAGCTTCTGCAATGTCACAAGGTTTATTTCCATCCAGTGTTGCATTAATTTTTCACCAAGATCTTGTATTGATGATAAGAGAGTGCATCACTTCACCTGCCTCTCTTCTTACCCTGATGCGCCCGTCACTCTGAAACACGGTAAATCTGGACTAACATGACCTTCTTCCATTCCTCCAGAGTCCAATCTTTATGCTCCCAAACAAACTGAAGCTTTTTTTTCCCGGTTAGCGTCACTGATTAGTGGTTTTCTTAAAGCTACACAGCTGTTCAATCCCAATCCCTTGAGTTCTCTTTGCATTGTGCGTGTGGAAATGCTCTTACTTTCACTATTAAACATAGCCCTGAGTTCTACTGTTGTTTTTCTTTGATTTGATTTGACCTAACGTACAAGTGATCACCAATCACAATCATTCAGGACTTTTTTCCAACCACATTTATTCCTGGAAGACGATTGTAAGAGCCATTTTTATGGTTTGGGTCATGCTGTTCATTCTTTCTACCACAGGGTGTCGCTGCTACATTTCATTATGTAAAAAGGCATAAATTGTGCACACCTTTCAGTTGAGATGTGTGTTTGACCCAGAAGGGCGTACGGTTTTTGACCGCTGTGAAAGTACAGAGCTGTATTGTGTGTACTTTCCATTGTTTGTTCATCAATTTTAAGATGAAGGACAGTGTATTCTTTTTCATGCGTTTCAAACATAGACTGTATAATGAGTGGACGTAACGACGTTCGGCTCAAACTGAAGCCTCCAGCAGATGCCCCGCCCCCTGGTGTCTGGCTGCAGTATAGGTCATAAGCCCCGCCTCCCCATGTATTCCAGATATGAGCCGGGAAAACTTAAAAAAATTACGATACCTCGTAGAAACGTTTCTCTCATCCTTACGCTAAGGTACTATGACGATGTCATCTGGCTGCATGGTGTTCAGGTGTTTTTTTTTCTGAGAAGTTAGTTTCTCATTAGTTATTGGACGTTAAAAACTGCGATATAAGTTTCGTTTTACGATAGTTGACAGCTGCCGTTCATGAGTAGTTTTTATCGGGGATATAAGAAACTTCAGGAAAGAGCCAAAAGGAGACTAAACCTTCTGAAGAAGAAGAAATAAATATTTTTATTTCTCTTTTCTACTTGGCTCCACCGGAAATTCTCTACTGCGCAGACTCTGGCTGCACAATGGCGGCAAGAGAAACAGGGTTTTTGGCTTCAAAAACGTAGATCGGTGACAGGCGGAAGCACGCTGTCCATTCTATATACAGTCAATGGTTTAAACAGCGCGACAATCTAGTCACATCTGTATAAAGTTAAAACACATCTACAGCTTTAGTATTGGATGATAAGATAATCGCACAGGCAGTTATTATCCAATAGGAAGCTTGGACTTATCTGCTTAGTTAACTTCAGGTGGTGACTTTTTGTTTTTTTTGGCCAGGCAGTGTATGCAGCTAACATGCACTTACGAAAATGATTCTGGTTGAGTTAATTCTCCAATGTGCAGCTGAAGAAATCTGCTAATAGAGCACGTAAGATCTTTTTAGTCCAATCAAACAGAAATAAAATTCTGGGTGTGTCATTAGTTCCTGTGTTTTCAACCACATTTCAAACCTCAACCATTTCACTGGCAAAAAGAGTTTTTTTCTTTGGTTTCCCCTCCCCCGTGTTCACTTAGTCAGGATGTGTTAAAAGTGAAACCACTCTCTTGTTTTTTTCAGAGCCAGAGTCTCAGAAACCTGTTTGTTCAGTTTCAACACGTTCACTTTCTCGTGACATCACCGACTCTCTGAAACATTTGTGGTTGTGTAATCTGAGCTGCTTTGTTTATATGTCAAATGGGATGCTGGGATATGAAAAGGCAGCTAAAGTTCTTATGCAGTTATTATAATAAGCCTGATAAGGGAAAAACAGACTTCAGTGTAGAAACAATTTAACTTCCCTTTGTCAAAACTCTGATCAGATTAGGATAATTTATGTGTGTTGATTTAATTTAATTTCCAATTTAAACTACCATATATAGAAACTGTATGTATTCTATTATAATTATATACATTGTGATTGATGTTCAGGGTTTGGTGTTTGGAAAAGCAGGCAGCTCCTTGAGTCATACTTGTATTTTATTCATTCACAAAACTTCAAGATGAAAAAATGAAAAGTTTTAGTTGACCTGCAGGTTTTTATAATTTGGTGGTTCGACTTAATCTAAACTTCTTTACTTTACAGGTCCACAAATGTTATTGTAATTAGGTCATATTTAGACAAAATTTTCCCCTAATTTCATGATAATTGAGTGAAAGCAAGCATGTAACTTCTTTAAAGCAATGTCCAAATTCATTTGAAAGCAAGTCACAATTTATAAGTAACAGTCTAGTTCAATTCCTATGAAATAGTCCCCAAATTTTGAGGTAAGTAGGAGACAATTAGTGAACAATTATTTTAAATCAAATCTCAATGCACCACAAAATGTATGAAGAATTGAATCGAATAGATTTTGGTCAAATTACTCTGATTTTTGCCCCTCGATTTCAGAAAAAGATCTAATAGCGATTTTTCTGACGGACAATGCGATTTCATTTCGATTCACGATTTTCTTCATATCAAGCTTCAGTGACATACTCAAAATGTACGGTTACTTTTACAAACTTGACAGAAAATTACATCAAAACATCAAAAGCAAGGATGAAATCTGAAGATAAGAATTGTTACTAAATGTATTTACAAACAAAAAGCATGCATGTATGTTCTTTTATGTCCTTGATAAATGGCTGTTGTATTGTAGTGCAAATATTCACCATTGTGTTAGGTTAAGAAAAGATAAATGAGTAATAATAAGAAAACAAAATTCTACAATCCCAAGGGGAAAAAAGGATCTTTCCCAACAGTTTTACACTCAAGACATTAAGGGTGGGAGAAAAAAATCAATTTACATGAGTATCAAGATTGATTTTCTTGGTCAAAAATGGATTTATTTTTCAAACGTTAACGCTACATTTTTCTGTTTATAAGCCAGGCCGGAAAACAAGTTAGTAAGTTAATGGTTTTCTTTTCTTTCAACGATCTACCTGATAACGTGACGTGACATCTATTCATGGAAAAGAAGACATCACAATCATTCAACTCTTTCACTGATGTTAAAAAAGTGAACCCAAAAAAAATGCAAAATCGGAAATATCGTAGAATCGCAACTTATATTGAACGGCACCGTAAAAAATCGCAAAAGACTCTACCAGCCCTACAAGACACGTGTGTAAAACAGCTGACACAACCATAGACTGTATATAGAATGGACAGCAGGGCTCCGCCTGTAACCGTTCTACGATTTTGAAGCCAAAAAACCTCATTTCGAGTCTGCGCAGTAGAGACTTTCAGGTGAGGCCAAGTAAAAAAGAGAAATAAAAATATTTATTTCTTCTTCTTCTTCAGGTTTAGTCTCCTTTTGGCTCTTTCCTGAAGTTTCTTATGTCCCCGATTAAAACTACTCACAAACGGCAGCTGTCAACTATCGTAAAACGAAACTTATATCGCGGTTTTTAACGTCCAAGAACTAATGAGAAACTAACTTCTAAAAAAACACCTGAACACCATGCAGCCAGATGACATCGTCATACTACCTTAGCGTGAAATGTTTCTACCAGGTATCATAATTTTTTAAAGTTTTCCCGGCTCATATCTGGAATGCATGGGGAGGCGGGGCTTATGACCTATACTGCAGCCAGACACCAGGGGGCGGGGCTTATGACCTATACTGCAGCCAGACACCAGGGGGCGGGGCATCTGCTGGAGGCTTCAGTTTGAGCCGAACGTCGTTACGTCCACTCATTATACAGTCTATGGACACAACAGATCCTGGGTCAGTCAATTGTTCAGTCCTCTTTCAAACATTTTTGCCCTGATTATGAATGTAACTGGCAGAAAATGTAGAAAAGGAGCTCTTAATTAAAATGAAACCTTTAAATCCCAGTTCTGGCCTCAAACAGAGGTCGCCATCATTACACGGTCAGTATCTTTAGACCCAAAGCCTCCATGAAGCCCCAGCTCCCCCTTCATGTGTGTGTGTTTCAGCATTTTTTATTGACTTGTAGCCTCAGCATGACACAGTTCACACACTGGCTGTTGTTTGATTCTGCAGCTGTTGGAGGATACCGCCCACCACCCCACCGGCCCCCACACCGGCCCCGAGTATCGACTGACAAGGATCCTGCCAGCTCTTTCTGCGGCGACCCGCTTCACCGCCGCACACTATCGAACCCCGCAACAGGACAGCGCGGCGTGATGGCGAACGGAACGGCAAATGCAACGGAGCTGCCTGCTTTGTGACCCTCCCAGTGACCACAGGGGGACACGGCACAGGCGGGGGGGGCGTCTGAACTGAGAGGGAGGGAAGTCGAACCGTGGAGCGCTGGAGGTTTGTCTGAGGACACGGAGGGAAGACACCAACTGAGCGTGTGCTTTCAAACGAAACACAAAAGGCAGCGAGCGGAGAGAGAGAGAGAGAGAGAGCGTTTGAACGAGCTCAGAACAGAAGGTTCTGGTTGAAAACAAGAGACACGGGTCTGACAGCAGGTAAACAAAGATGAGCGTGACGGAAAAATCAATTCTGAAGTCTGCGAAGTTAAATTAAAAAAATCAAAACAAAGACATGCTTCTCCTGCGCTGACAGCTGTGAACTCTGACTCTGTGATTAAATCAGAACGCTAACCCGCGCTGACCTCTCATCATGACATAATCCCCGTTCATGTCCTGTGTCTCTGTGGCTGGTGGCACAGATCCCGGGCCTATGCAGACTTTTGGAAGGTCACTTTGGAAGGCTGCAGTATAGAGCATATAAACCGCCCGTATCCAATGAGCAGCATCCGATGCAGTTTGGTGCCAGTGACCAAGGTGACCTGTGCTCAGCTTCATCATCACCAGCTGGCAGAAACACATGTCCTTACAGTGGCATCTGTCCTCAGGCTAATATTTCTGGTTTGGATGTTATATTCCTGAGCTGGGACGACTAAGAGCTATTTATAGTTATTTGATCATCAGATGACTGACAACTGAAAAACTGTCTGAAAATCTGCTTCCTCTCATTGAAAAATGACAAATCATCAAAAATAAGGATGTTCTAGGACAGTGATTCCCAACCTGTGGTCCGTGGCCCCCTGGTGGGCCGCGGAGATATTGCAAGTGGGCCGCCAAATCATCTTCAAAATAGTCTGAATTTTAATGAAGGGTAACTATATAAAAATGTAAATGTACAGAATAATGTTTAAATATTAAAACTTGGTTACATTTGTAAGAATATTCAACATGTTCAAATGTTTGTATATAAGAAAAGTCCTTGAAGAGGCCAAGTTAAAGCTCAACATATAACAAGACCCCAAATTTAACAAAGCCCTGAAATTTGATTAAACAAATATTGTATATCCCAAGACTATAATCACTGACCCAACATTTAACAAGTTGTTGAAATGACTTTTACCTTCTGGGCTCAGCACCTGCTACATCATTGACCAGTTATCACATTTCGGATTTTATTACATTTTTTTTCTTACATTTCGGGTCTTTGTTACAAATCAAGCGCTAACAAGGCGCTATACAGCCCCCATAATTATATGGTCAGAGGTGGGCCGCGAAAAATTTTTGAGACTTAAAAGTGGGCCCTGAATTAAAAAAGGTTGGGAACCACTGCTCTAGGAGCTTCCTGCTTTTCCACGTGCCTTTGTGAGGGTAGACCACACCTCCTCTATCTTTCATTTAAATACATTTTATTCACGTATTTTGCCAGAAATAGCTCAATTTAGCTAAATATATTTTTTTGGGTTCACCCTTTCTTTCTATGGGTATTGAGAACTGAATCCTGTTAAGAATTAATACAAATGGTTTAATCAATCGACATAAAAAGCCTTTATTCTTAGTGATTCTCTTCTTTACTTTATGCCAGGGCAACTGGACCTTATGTTGACTATTCTGCATCTGCTAGCTTTGCTTAGCAGATAAATGACGGTTTCCCTAGAACAGAGGTTCCCAACCTTTCCCAGCTCAGGGCCCACTCTAAAATCTCAAAATTTTCTGCGGCCCCCTCCCCGTTCCATAAATATGGGAGCCACATAATGCCCTCTCAGACCGCCTTTTATACATAAATATTTGAGTATTTTCAATATCCTTTAAAGTGTAACTGAATTTTAACATTTCATACATAATCTTGTATGTTTTGAACTTTATATGCCCCCATAGAAAAAAAAAACAAAAACAAACACACACACACACAAAAAATAATACTATTTTGGAAATGATTTGGCGGCCCACTTGCAATACCTTCACGGCCCAACTTGGGGCCACGGACCACAGGTTGAAAATCAATGCCCTAGAAGGCTCTGGCTAGGGATGGTTATTGATAAGATTTTATTGATGCCCTTATCGATCCGATTCTTTATCGATTCCCTTATCGATTCCTAAAGTAGTTTTACATGTTTTCTTCGTCAGCAGCATTATATGGAGTTTTACAAAAATATGAAATTGGTTAATGAATCTGGAAATCTCAGGACATAAATGGATAAAAATAAGTTAAAAAAAATTATCACAGGGCGCAGATGGCCTTGTGGATATGGCCGCGCACCATGAGGTTTGCCCTCAAGAAGGTGGCCCACGTTTGATTCCCACCTGTGGCCTGTTTCCCCACTCTCTCCCCCTTTCCTGCTCTGACCACTGTCCTCCCCTATCCAATTAACTCAACTCAACTCAACTTTATCTATAGAGCACTTTAAAAACAACCATAGTTGAAAACAAAGTGCTGTACACATATGAAGAAACACTGAAACAAAGATTAAAAAAAAATCATATATAACACTTAAGTTATTGCTCCATTGTTTTATTGTTCCTAAAAACAAATTTAAGAACAATAAAAACAATAAGTAAAACAATAAGTAAAAACAAACCATAAAACACTAAAACAGTTAAAGGCAGAAAAGCCCAAAAAATATCTTAAAAAAAAATTATAATAACAACAGTAGTTATGCTGAAGCATCTGCCTGTTCGTATTTGGACATTCAAAGTTCTTAGTGTTTTTCTAAAGAAGTTATTATGACATGTTTCTGTGATGAAAAATGAAATTCTGTTTTAAAACCAAAGTTATATTGATGTATGCTAACTGTTAGCATATCAATGGGATTTCCCATATATGATAGCATCAAGCTAGTGCTATGTTTACTACGTCGTTTTTAATACAAAAGGAGACGTGTAACATGTTGAATGAATGTAACAAAAGTCTCTTGTGAGACAGTAATGTACGTTTCTTTGTGTGTTTAGTTTTAAAGCTTCTTAAGTAAAACTTCAAGCGGGAAATCTTGAATCAAAATTTTCTTGGGAAATGAATGTAGCTGCTAAGCTAGCTGGGGCTGAATAACAGAGGATGTGAGGTCAGTCGCTGCGGCGTAATGTCAAGTATTGATGAGAAAACCGTTTGGCAAAAAAGCTAACTATATCAATGGACTGAACCATTTCTTATCAATACCGAAGTTTTACATAAGAAAATAAAAGAAAACAGAATGTTAGCTTGATGCTAATGTGCAAAGGAAATTGCATTGACACGCTAGCAGTTAGCATACATCAATATGATTTCTGTTTTAAAACAGAACGTCAACTTTCATCACAGAAACATGTCAAAATAATCTTTTTAACCATACTTAAAACTCAAAAATGTCTTAAAACTAACAGGTAAATGTTTCTAAACAGGAAATGCAGACTCATGACTGACTTCAGTGCAACTACGGCAAGCTCAAAGTTCCAAACAATTCAAAGCATTGTTAGGTGGTTTACTTAAGTCAATAACATACAACAAAACAGCACATCATTGTCACCTGATGTGCGATTCTTCCTTATTTTTATTTATTTAATTTCTTATTTCTCTACTCAGAAACTCAATAAAATGTTGTAGCAGAAAAATGTAAAGCCAGTATCAGCGATTTCAAAAATTACGATAGATGAATGATGTATTAAAGAAGTTCTGGTGCTGAAAGTGTAGAACCCAAAGTGAGCACTTATGGGTCCTTATCAATTCTGCTGCCCTGTGTTTGTGATGAGGAAGCAACTGAAAAAAGTGATGAGCGGCTCGTGTCAAGCGAAGGAAAGGAGTGAAAGACAGACGGGACAAGAGGTCGAGGAAGCAGGAGAATTTTCTGAGGCAGCGCGGACAGAATGGACCCCAATCAATCAAAAAGACAGGTCAATTAGCTCTGAAACAGCAAGCTGGCTCTTGCCCTGAGCTGCATCACGTCTCCTCCTGCAGCCAGGAGCAAAAAAACACAGCTGGATAGAACACAAAACAACTTATGGCCCACTTTTAAAGCTCAAAAATTTTTCGCGGCCCAAGTCTGACCCCGTTAATATGACCCCAAATCATTTTTTCAATCCAAAACCTGAAAATCTAGTAAAAAATGTCAGATACTCAAGTTGCCCAGAGTAACCAACTGTATCATAAGTGACATCAAAATCAAGCATTAACAGAGAGAAAAGATGAGAAAAATTGCTGTCATAAAATATTGCTCTTAATTTTTTTTGTCTTGTTCTTGTTATTGGTTTTATTATTACTATTATTGTGCCTTTTTACTTTTTATCCTCTGTGAAGTGTCTTTGAGTGTCCAGAAAAGCACTTTATGAATAAAATTTATTATTATTATTACTAGAAATTCAACTAAATTCTGCAAAAAAAAAATATATAATATAGTTTTTTTCTGCTTTCACTAAGCCCTAAATAATGGACATACACCATGTTTCACTCTTTAAAAACCTTTAAAATTTTCCTGAACCCATAGCGGTACAGGACCACAGTGAGTAAAAAAATGTTACAGAAGGAAAAAGTGCTTGGACGATACACTTTTCAATTTACGATTCAATTTCAATTGCATTTCTACAATATTGCAGATTTTTTACATTTTTTTTTTTTTACGGTTCACTTTTTTAACATCAGTGAAAAGGTTGAATGATTGTGATGTCATTTTTTCCGTGAACGAATGTTACGTCACGTTACCAGGTAGATAGTGGAAGAGAAGCATTTCGCCCTCTGCTGGAGAAAAGCAGTAACTGCTCATCCAGCGAAGCTTATAAACAGTAAAATGGAGCATTTACATTTGAAAAATTAATTGTTTTTTGTCTAAAGGAAAAAAGATTTTAAAGTCATCAGGTAAAAAATCCTTATAGTCATGTGATTTTTTTCTCCCAAGAGTTTAAATCTCTTTAAATATTTCTGGGCTTTAATATTTAACACATTACTCTGTATATTTTTATCTTTATATAATCACACACTCACACACAAAAATCAAACTATTTTAGAAATGATTTGGTGACCCACTTGCAATACCTTCCCAGCCCACCAGGGGGCCACGACCCACAAGTTGGGAGTTACAACTGTTTTCTGTTCATTTTTAGACTTTTTTCTTTTTGTTTAATTCTATAAACTTGGTGAACTTCCAGCCATGCAGCTGTTAACAACATGAGGAGCCTCCACTACCAACGACCTTCCCTTTCTAGAAAAGAATCATCCACGCGTTTGATTTATTTCACACAGCAGCGTTAGCGCATTAGACAAGGACTCTCATCCACAGCTTCCCTCAGGAAACATTAAGTATCCGAGTATAACTAACAATAAGTCTTTTCATAGAGTTGAAAAGACGCCGCCAGGGCTCGCACTAAAAGCCTGGATGCAGCTCAGCCAGCAGAGGCTCGTATAACTTTACTGTAGGCTTCCTCTCTATATCCGCAAGGTGATCGTGTGAACAACAGAGGCAGAGCGAGGCGAGGGGGGGGGCTCAGTGTAAACTCTGGGGTACGAGCTGCACTCTGAAGGCTTCGTTTACAAAAGACTGCTTGATGTGGAAGAAATAGAACCTGACTTTTTCAACACGTTCTGTCCCTGACGATGCTCAGAGGAGGCAAAAGTTTCTATATTACAGAGTTTCATAACTGCACATCGACCAGAAACTCCTCATCTTATAAACACAAGAAGAAGAAAAGTGATTTAAATCAAGTGGTAAGGTTACAACTCATGTAATCTTGAAAATTAATTCTTGAAACATTAAGAATATTCTCATAACACTTTGAATTTATACTTTTACAATGATGACTTTTTGTGGTTGTGGCTTAGCCTTTCAACATTAAGCATTTGCTGAAAGAAAGTGCTTAATGTCCAAATAAGGCTCAGCATTTCAGCATCCTACATTTGCTGGAAGGAAATGCGAGGCCCTTCTCCAGTTGCATTACAACGTTATCTCGTTAAAACATTTTACTCGTGATGTTGTGGCTTCATTAACCAAACAATTTTTAAATAATTTTACAACTTTGTTTCCCAGCTTTTAATGTCACAAGTTAATTTTCCTAACAAATTAACTTTTTACTTTTTCTGTAATGATTTTGTTATTTTAGCATTGAGACTTTTTACTCATTATCTTACATCTGTTTCACCAAACATTGAGACTTTTTTCTCAATATTTTATGACTTTATTGTCCTGACACAACAACTTTTTACTTATATGTTTTGATTTTCTTATCCTCACGTAATATTCATGATATTACGACTTTATAATCCTAACATCACAATTTTTTACTGATAATTTTGTGATTTTAATATCCCATCATAATGACTTTTGGCTCATTATGTTATAACTAAACTAACCCTAAAATAACAGCTTCGTATTTATAATATTATGACTTTATTATCCTAATATCACAACTTTTTATTCGTAATGTTATGACTTTAATATGTCAACATAATGACTTTTTCGACACATAAAACTTTTCTTGTTATGTTACAACTGTAAACATGCATTATTAACTTAATACTTGTAAGTTTTGATTTATTCATGCACTATTGTGGACTTCAGATTTTCATTACAGACAAAATATCATCATTTTGTTCATGTTTCTGTAAATGTCTACATCAGTGGTTCCTAACCTTTTCCAACTCAGGGCCCACTTTTAAGTCTCAAATATTTTTCACGGCCCACCTCTCGCCCCTTCAATGTGGAAGTCATATGATGCCTCCTCTGGGCACTTTTTTTAATAGATGTATATATATCTACTGGGGGGAGCAAAATAACCCACTTACTTTTTTAAAATTATCATTTTTATTATTATGATTATACACCATGTATTTAAACTTCTGAAATCCTCTGAATTTTGCTTTTGCCTGAACCCATAAGGAAGCAGGACTTCACTTTTTGGAGAAAAATGAGACCACAGTGAGAAAAAAATGTGACCGAAGCAAAAAACGAAAAAAGGCTTGGTATCTCTAGAATGAAAATCCTTTGAATCGTGACTGAGTTTCAGCATTTAAAGCAGTATTCTGTATGTTTTTGTTTTTATGTTGTCACAGCCCCCCAACACACACAAAAATCTCACTTTTTTGGAAATTATTTGACGGCCCATTTGCAACATCTTCGCGGCCCACCAGGGGGCCACGGCCCACAGGTTGGGAATCACTTGTCTACATATTATTCCTCCTCACAGGATTGATTTGTTCTCCGCTGAATAAAATACTAGCATCATTTAAAGCTTTTAGTGTTATTATTATTAATTATGATGATAGAAAAAAGCAACAGTGAGGCATCAAAATAAAACGGTGACAGAACCAAAGCTGCTCAGACGGAAAAGTTTGAGAACAACTAGGAAACTAGACTAGATGAGAAGTGGGTCAAAAGTGTTTAAAGTTGTTCTGAATGGTCGCTCTGGGAGGCAGAGGGGAAAAAGCATGAGGACATTAGAGGTGGGAGGGGGGTGTTGGGGGGGAGGGCTCTCTTTCAGAAAACCTCTCTTGAAGTCGCTTTTAGTGTTGCACTCATTTGTTGGCATGAGAAGTGACAGAAATAGTCAAAGTGGAGAATCAGAAAACAGGGCGAGAGGGTGAAGTTGAAACCGTGTCACTTATTTCACCTCGGAGCAGCTCGTTGATCAAAGCGTGCGGAGCGACGGTCTGATCATCGGGTCTGGAAAGTTCACAGGCGTCCTGAAATGTTCCTTCATTTACTGCGCTAAAGTGATGAGACAGAAGTCACTTCAAGTGTCTCTTTCTGCTGATGTAAGGGATCACATGTAGAACAAAACCTCTTTGTCGTTTTCACCTTGACGTATTACGAAGCACGGAGTCTGTTCACTCTTCAATACGGCGCCAAGAGACGCTCCCACCCAACAGTGATTAAGGTCTTATATTAACTCAAACACCAGACTGAAGTATCAGTGAAGAGACGACAGCTTCTGGATATTTGCCCGCAGAGATTTTCTGGGCGGCTATTTTAATTAAACGAGGACAAAAGAAGCGAATGTGTCAGCTGTTTGTGTATAATACACACGCTAAAAACAAGCTTTCTGCACAGAAATAATAAAAAAGGCTCAACAACAACTAATTAACCATCTTAACTCTTTACACTCCACCTATTCTTAGTCTATACACCATACTGTATTTTGAAGCTTATAACTGTGGAACCATAAGGTCAAAATTCATCAGTGGCACCTCATTTAAAGATTAAAGTCTCTAGTTTTAGAAGATATCATGTTTTAATATGTGGATAAAGTTCACATCAGGAAACAGTTTTGTTCCTCGACATTTTTCAAAACCAATTTTTGAACATCATTAACTTCAAGATGCTTCATGTCAAACATAAAACATTCTCCACATCACTTCTACACCTTCTCATCTACATCTGGGTGAAATTTGAGCTTTCTATGTAAAACCTTGAAGGAGTTAGAGATTTTTTTAGTCTCAGGTTACCAAACACCAGGAAGTGTTCTTGTTTTCCACAGTCTAGTCTGACGAATTCGCGCAAACAAAATCAGCTGTATCAGTGCTCAGTGTCCTCTTAGTAGTCAACTTTGCTCTCCTTGTGAAAAGGTACGTCTTTTCGACCGTCTTCCTGTGAATGCTAAGGCTACTGGTTACTGTTTGTGTGAGCGACAGGGCCGATAGACAATAAACGAGCCTGTTAGGGGGCTTTGACGAAGCATCAGCAGAGAGCAGTTGTTGTATAAATCAGGCTCTCCTGGCATCAAATCTCTGTGTATTGAGATGGGGACACTTTTTTCTTGTAGCCAGAAGTCTAAGAAACACAAACACACCAAGCTTTGCCAGCTTCACATTGAGGAGGAAATGCTCTAAGACTGTGAAGCTGCTGTTATTGTGAGACAACGGACTTTACAGGAGAAATTTCACCACTTGGAATAATTTGATGAAACAACACTTTTGATATGTTTGAACTCTGGATTCCTCTGGTGGAAAGGAGAGTGAATATTCAGGGTACGGGCGTCAGGATGTGACGTTATGACCCCAAAACCGGTAGGGCATCCCAGTTGTTGTGATCACCATCTGAGCGATTCTTTCATGTGTTTGTTGAAGGCGTTAGTGTTTATATTAATGGTTCGGCGATGACCCAACAGAGCGTAAGAGGTTAATTATTGAACCAGAGTATGAGATTGATCCTAAAGAGGTCAGATTATCATGTTTCTAATGGGGCCTTGACATTGCGGGACACGACGTTAGATGTGACTGGAAATAGATTAGACAACTTATTATGTACATACTTGACGACTCGGCCCAATCACCCCCAGAAGACGATGGACCAGAAGAAACTTCGACTGACAATGAGATAATTAGCTGTCTTTAGGTGTTTTTTTTTTTTTTTTCACGACTCTTTCTGAAAGCATCTCCTTTTACACTCTCTCATCTCCTTTCTCAGCCCACTCACACACTCGTCACAGCTCTCTGCAGTTTAATGAAAGACCCTAAGACATGGCAGCTAAGCCCCCCTGTCCTCAATAGCATGTGGGTCATGCCCCATAGATTAGAAATCTTGGAGCAGCTACAGAGAAAGCTGGAGATTTACTGACATGGTCATCACGGTGCAGAGGAGAGTAATGCCTCTAATGGAGGGATGCATGCGCATGTTAATCTGTTATCAGACAAAGAAGCTTTATAATCAATCGTTGACGATGCATAATTGATGCTGGCTGCTCTGCAAAGGTTTCGGGTACAGAGATCTTTGACAAACAAAGGACGGTTTGAGCTGAACAGTCACCTGCTGTTAGCCCGGTTAAATATTTAGCATCTAAAACAGTTTCTATTTCAATTAACTTAAAGACAAACAAGCAGATGGTGATGTGTCTTCAGGACTGCACATGGAAAGAATTAAACGTTTTTCACACTTTTAATGTGCAGCTGATTCTTAACTTTTGAGGAAAAGTATGGACTCAAAATTAAAAGATATGAATAAATATTTCTCTTGTTAATAAATGCACATTTTCATTAACTCATTTTCAATCCGTTCATCATCGCTATCAGGTCACATTTCATCACAACAGATGTCAAGTCTGCCAACTACAATCTGGATTAATCCTTCAGTTTTGGATTAAGAAATGTTCTGCTGCTGCGCTCCAAATATGGCTGCATCCCAAACTGCATATTTTCAACTACATAAACAGAAAATGTGAAGTTTCATACTCGAAGTAATTTTTTTAATATTTTTCACTAGGAAGGAGAAGCGGAAGATTTTTCCCTTTATTGGTACAGGACAGCTGATCAAAAGCAAGGAGCTGGGGAAAATAAACTTCACAAAACAAGTGCGTAAACACTGACACTTGATCAGCTTCTCCTGTGAATAAATGGGTCAATGACGTGACGTCCCCTTTTTTGTGTCCGAGTGCAATATTTCCTTACATCATGAATTGAGTATTTCATCACATGTATTTCTTTATTCTATGAAACCTGTGTTATTTGAACACATCTTTAAACTATTAAAATATAACATGTTGTTTTGTGTTTTGGTTCCTCAAACCCCCAAAATGTCAGGTGGTGCAACCGTCCTGACAAGTATCCACAGTAATTAAACTCTAAAAATTGAATGTCAGTTATTGTAAATGGAAATTAAAAATACAGTGGCATTATTTTATGCTTGAACCTTATTAAATAAAACATTCTTTGCAAATAAAAAGAATTTTAAAGCTGTTGAGAAATTTAAAAAACTTTTGTCCCGTAATTTTCACCTTGTCAAATGTCAGGGTGGTGCAACCGTAACATTAGACTTTTATTTTGAAGTGAAGAGAATAAAACAGGAAACAGGAAACTGCATCAGCCAGAGGAGCCCAAATGACATTTGTGACCAAGTGGAAAAGTTTGTAGATTTCTCTGAAATANACGGTGTAACAGCTAACGGTCGGACTGTTTAACGGTTATCATTTGAACTTTGACGGTGTAACAGCTAACGGTCGGACTGTTTAACGGTTATCATTTGAACTTTGACGGTGTAACAGCTAACGGTCGGACTGTTTAACGGTTATCATTTGAACTTTGACGGTGTAACAGCTAACGGTCGGACTGTTTAACGGTTATCAATTGAACTTTAACGGTGTCACAGCTAACGGTCGGACTGTTTAACGGTTATCAATTGAACTTTGACGGTGTAACAGCTAACGGTCGGACTGTTAAACGGTTATCAATTGAACTTTGACGGTGTAACAGCTAACGGTCAGACTGTTAAACGGTTATCAATTGAACTTTGACGGTGTAACAGCTAATGGACAGACTGTTAAACGGTTATCAATTGAACTTT
>RPOG01004978.1:0-37782 GCA_008086565.1 Thalassoma bifasciatum | reverse complement strand
CTAAAATGCTCCTTCATGATTCCTAAAGAAGTTAAAAGTCCTTTTTAAAGCAAAAAGAAGTTAACAGCAAAGATAGTTGGCTTTAAAGAGTCTTTTAAATGAAATCAAAGTTGGTCGGTGCAGGAGCGATCTGTCTGCCACGAGAGTCTTTAAGCACCAATCAGTCCATTAATCCACAGGGAACCAAAAAGGAAAACCAGTTCAAAGAAGAATGATTGATCAACAAAAAATCTCTGCTATACCAGGCCCAAAAATCAAAAATTAAAGTGATCTCACTGGATCCAGGGAAGAGTTGATGTCAGGAAGCAGCTCCTTCGTTTTCCTCCGCGTGCAGCAGCACCAGGCTGTTGTTTACCTCCGTTGTCATGACGACCCACATTGAGCCGCTGTATTACTTTAATGAAATCTTTTTAAAGCTTTTTTTTTTCCTTTAAAGACCACGGTGGCACATATGTTAGTACAAAATTATGTTTGTGTGGCGTTATAGATGAACATGCACGCACTTCTGCGCATGAAGCCAGCTGCAGCCATTTAGATCATTAACGAGACTTCATTGTTGATATGCATCTTCATTCACATTCATGCACGCAACAGAAGAGAAACAATCTGTGACTGTGAACTACAATTTCATGATTTTTGTCGCACCTTTCCACAAAGAGAGCAAAGTTGACGAGACAAGGTGGTCATGTGAGACTAAAAACTCTCTAACTCCTACATGGTTTTACCTAAAAAGCTCAAATTTCACCCAGATGTAGATGAGAAGGTGTAGAATTGATTTGGTGGATGTTTTATGTTTTGCATGAAGGCTCTTGAAGTTAATGATGCTCAAAAATTGGTCATAAAAAAACGAAGAGTAAAAGAGTGTTTCAGCCGAATTTATCCTGATGTGGATTTTAGTGACGTATAAAAACATAACATTTCCTGAAATTAAGGATTCAAATCTTTAAAATGAGGTGTCACTGATGAATTTTGACCTTGTGTTTCTTCAGTTATAAGCTTTGAAACACAGGATTCTGTACAGACCAGCTTTGGTTCACTTAAATATTCTCATATCTGGAGAAGTTTTTCCACTGAATCCATTTCACACTGTCCTGATTTACCGAGTCTCTCTGCGCGTTAACACACTGCCACAGATTTCAGTCCCACACCCACCACCTGAAACACCCAGGCTCTCACTCACTCACTCACTCACTCACTCACTCACTGCTGTTCATCTCCAGCAATTAGATATAAAAATATAGACCAATCATGAGCTTCCTCTGACTGGAGGAGACGCGCTAAGAGAGGCCGTTGTTACTAGGGAGAGCAGGAGAGAGTGGGCCATATAAAACCGGCTTATATAAACCAGGGGCTTCAGATCCCAGCAGCTGATCATTTCAAGAGCTGCGTGATTGTCCGTGTGAGGAGAGGACTGGTTTTATCAACACGGCCTGACGGTGTTTTTAGTTTGTGCTTGGATGCAACAGGCTGTTTGTAACTGGAGTGTTTGCTCTGAGGGCTGTGGCACTCGAGCCCTGACCTTTGACCTTCTACAGCTTTTTGCATGTAAGAGTGGTGACTGTTTAAACCACAGTTTCATATACATTTGCTACTTCTGTCCTCTAAAGCAGTTGCAATAAAAGGTTCATTCCACACATTTTCCTCAGGTTAAATCAAAGAGAGAAAGATTGGATGATTGGTTTTAACCTGTTTGTCTCTGGGTCAATGACAAAAAGAGGGTCTAAAAACTTATTTTTAAAAAGTTCTTTGAAAATGGATAAAAACATATTTCTGAGAGAATAATTATGTTTTCTAACAGATTTCAGTAGTTGACCAACATTTCAAAGTTTTGAGTTTCATTATTTTTTAGTATTTTTAACTTGAGCACCCAAAAATGTCAGGTGGAGCAACCAAATATATGAAAATATATTTATATGTTCTCAATAAGTGAAATTTCAGATTGGATGTTTAACTTTGAGAGAAAAGTAGTTTTCAATAAAGCTAAAATGATGAGTTAATGAGACATATAATGAGATAAAAAGAACCAATTTTGGAATTAAAAAAAGAGATAAAATGTCAAAAGTCTGCAACAAGTCAAAAATTGAAGCGAGAAGTCAAAATTATGAGCTAAAAAGTCAAATATTGAGATAAAAAGTTGAAATTTTAACATAAAAAGTCAAAATTGTGAGTCAAAAAGTCAGTTATAAGATGAAAAGTTGAAATTTTTGACTTTTTATACTCAATCAGAAAAGGAGTGTTTAAATAAATGTGTGGGTTTTCAAGCTTCACTGTCATCTTAATGTATCTTTTGGGGCTTTTAGAATATGGTCATCATATTTAAGGTGCCAACAGTCGTCTGTAGTTTTTAGAAATGTTGAATGATGCAGGATTCAGTGGTGTATTTATTGCAAAAGCTGCAGCAGGTGTTCAAGGTGTGATGCAGGAAAGTAAAGAACATCATCAGACGTTTCCTCCTGCGTCTGTGAGGATTCTCCGATGTTACAGATGTTGAGCAGCAGCGTCTGGCACAAGCCCAGTATCAGGAAAATCTTCACCCTCCACTGGATGTGTGTACGAGCCAAAAAAATCCACCAACCCACAGAGTCAACAACATCTCTGTCCTCTTTTCTCCTGCCACGGCTGTTTTGTTTTGAAAGAGGCGGGGGCTTCCTGAAGCATAAACAGCCTTCTTCACAAAGCCTTTTTCTTTTTCCTGAGGCCTCTCCAACCTGCTGCCCAGACCTGTCCACACGGAGCTGCAGCCGCACACACTCCAGCTCCAGCAGGAAACTGGGATCACAGCGTCTCAAAACATCCAGAAGCTTCTTTCGAGGGGAAAACCAACCACATGCACTTTGAGCCATTTAGTTCAAATCCCATAATTATGATGATTGTTGTCGTGACGCCATCCTTGTGGTTTTTTTGGAAGGCTCCTGTGCTCATGAGTGTCCTGTTCTGTCATCAGAACATCTTCAGTGGATCAGCTCACAGAAAACACAGCAACAATAAATTTAACTGTAAATCTTTGAGATTCTTTTCTCGGACAAAGCAAACACTGTCACTAACGAGCTCATTCTCTAAAATAAAACACTCTCACACTGACAGAATTACAGCAGCTCAAGTTTTTCCCAAATATTATAATCATCACTTTTACTACTTTCAACAACTTCAGTCAGGTCACATCAACATCTCTGAATTGTTTAAAAAAGTTAAAATTTAATCACTCTCAAACGATCTGGAAATCTTTTAGCACGGTGTTTCTCAACATGTACCAGGACTGGGCCCAAATGAAGCTGATTTTTGAGAAAAAAAGTTGAAATGAAGACATCAACATTCTGCGACAAGTGAAAAATCCATGGAAAAAGTCAAAGTTGTGAGATAAAATGTTCAATTTTTGAGTTATGTAAGTCAAAATCTTGAGATGAAGGGTTGAAATTGTGATATTAATGGTAAAAATTCAGCATTTAGAGATAAAACATCATAATTATGAGAATTATGAGAAAATAGCCAAAGATTTGAAATAAAACATTAATCTATTGACTTAAAACAATCAATATTTCAAATTTATGATGTTGATTATTTTCAAGATTAAATTGAACATATCCAAATAGTAAGAAGTTTGAGGCAAAAGTCAAAATATTGTGATACAAAGTCAAAATTATAAGAAAAAAGTCAAAGTTGTGAGATGAAAAAGTCAAATTTCTGAGCAATTTATGACAAAATCTCTGAATTGTTTAAGTTGCTATGAATAAAAAAATAGATCACAGGTGACGTAGATGATTAACTTGTTCATAAAAAAGTTAAAATTTAATCACTCTCAAACGATCTGGAAATCTTTTAGCGCAGTGTTTCTCAACATGTACCAGGACTGGGCCCAAATGAAGCTTATTTTTGAGAAAAAAAGTTGAAATGAAGACGTCAACATTCTGCGACAAGTGAAAAATCCAAGCAAAAAGTCAAAGTTGTGAGATAAAATGTTCAATTTTTGAGTTATGTAAGTCAAAATCTTGAGATGAAAAGTTCAAACTGTGATTATAAAAGTCAAAATTATAAGAAAAAAGACAGCATTTTCAGATGAAATGTCAAATTTTGGGATGAGAAGCCAAATTTATAAGCAATTTAAGTCAAAATCTTGGGATGAAAAGTTAAAATTTTGGGATAAGTCAAAGTTGTGGGAAAAGAAGACAAAGTTATAAGCAAAAAAAGTCAAAATCTTGAGATAAAATGTTGACATTGTGATATAAAAAGTCAAAATTTTGAGAAAATAGCCAAAGATTTGAAATAAAACAATAATCTATTGACTTAAAACAATCAATATTTCAAGGTTATGATGTCAATAATTTGCTAGATTAAAATAAACATTTTCAAAAAGTCAGAACTTTGAGGCAAAAGTCAAAATATTGAGATACAAAGTCAAAATTATTAGAAAAAAGTCAAAGTTGTGAGATAAAATGTTCAATTTTTAAGTTATGTGAGTCAAAATCTTGAGATGAAGGGTTGAAATTGTGATATTAATGGTAAAAATTCAGCATTTAGAGATAAAATGTCTTAATTATGAGATAAAAGTTAAAATTTGGGGATAAAAAGTCAAAGTTGTGGCATAAGAAGCCAAATCTATAGGCAAAAAAAAGTCAAAATCTTGAGATAAAAAGTTGAAATTGTGATACAAAAAGTCAAAATTGTGAGAAAATAGCCAAAGATTTGAAATAAAACGTTAACCTATTGACTTAAAAGAACCAATATTTTAAGGTTATGATGTCAATACTTTGAAAAAAGTCAAAGTTGTGAGATGAAAAAGTCAAATATCTGAGCAATTTATGACAAAATCTTGAGATGAGAAGCTGAAATTTTGATATAAAAATTTAAAATGAGGAGAAAAACGTAATAATGAAGTCAAAATATTGAGACAAGTGTCAAAGTATTGAGGTAAAAAAGTCAACACTTTAGAAAATTTTGAGGTAAAAACTGGAAATTTGCCGCTTTTAAAGTGGAACGAATGTATAAAAAATAAGCTTTTGGAGCTTTTTTCTAAATATGTGACGATTTGCAGACGATTTACTGATTTATCTAGAAAACAACCACGTACATGTGAGACAAAGGAGCTGGAACAAAACAGTTTTTTTTTTTGTTTTTTTATGGTGCAATTAAGGTGCAATGAGAAAAAGGCTGTTAAAGAGCACAGGTGTCTGCTTTAACTTCTTCAGATTAAATCAAACAGGTGTAACAGTCCCTTTAATGTATGACAGCTCAATCTCTACATCACAAAACTTTATTGGGAAAAGCATCGTACACTCGGGGTTTTACAGTCACATGATCTTCCAATAAACTGATGCGTTGGCACAAATCCCTGCACCATCGTTTTTATTCAAAGTCAAACCTCTCCCTAAAGGTAGCAGGTTATAAAAACAGGAAACAGTCGTCAATCACAGTCACGTCTGATGAATAATGTATTAATTTTAGACTCATCCCAGTGAGGACCAGCGCTGGCACAGTATCAGAGAAATGAAACGAGCTCAGGGGCAAAACAAACCTGGACTGGGACGTTCATAAATTCTGATCCCTGTTCTTCACACCTGGCCTCAACTTTCTCTCTTTAATTATTCAGCTCTGTCACTTCTGTTTGTTTCATCAGAGCAGCAGGTCCACGCCTGCTCTCTGACGTCTGAAAATGTTGATTATTCACAGGAAAATTTTGTTTATTTCATGCATATCTGAGCGTATCCAGCAGGACTCAGTCAGTGGTTTCTCACCTTGACAGGTCGCTGACAGATTATAGGATCAAACTTGTAATCAGGCCATGACAGAAACACTGAGTCCAAGTCCACAAGACGGGACAAGGAGGTTATGATGTCAGCACTTCCTGTCAGCGCCAGCCAACCTCCATCCACCGAGCATCAAACCGACACTTCTAAAGTGATCGAGACACAACGACCTGAGTGTCCCACAAATTTTCCACTTTTATACTCTTAAAATCACCACTTTATAGCAAATTTGCCTTTTTATAAAACTCTAAAATTTGCCACTTTTAAGCTCTTTCATTTGCCACTTGCTAAAACTAATAGATGTGCCACTTAGAAACTTGCAAACTTGCCACTTTTGTACTAGAACTTGCAAATGTGCCAATTTATAAAACTCCAAAATTTGACAATTTTAAACTTGTAAATTTGAGAGTTTTATAAAACTGGCCCATTTGCCACTTGCCACTTGATTAAAAAATGATAAATTTGCCACTTTTGAACTCATGTATTTGCCACTTTGTAAAAAAATCCCAATTTATCACTTTTAGCCTTGAAAATTTGCCACTTCCCATCTCCTAAATTTGCTACTTATGAACTTGTTAATTGTCCACTTCATAAATTGGTAAATTTGCCACTTTGCCACTTTATAGAATTGGCAAGCCACTTTATAAAACTCTCAAATCTGCCACTTTTAAACTTTAAAATTCATCACTTTATAGAATTGGCTAATTTATCACTTTATAAAACACTCATATTTGCCACTTTTATACATTTTAATTTGTCGCTGTTAAACTCACACATTTGCTTCTTTATAAAACTGTCAGACTTGCCACTTTTAGACCTGGCACTTTTAAACTGACACATCTCAAACTTGCCACTTTTGTACTAGAACTTGCAAATGTGCCGATTTATAAAAGTTTTAAATTTGACGATTTCAAACTTGCAGATTTGAGAGTTTCATCAAACTGGCACATTTGCCACTTGCTACTTGATTAAAAAAGGACAAATTTGCCACTTTTGAACTCATATATTTGCCACTTTGTAAAAAATTCCCAATTTATCACTTTTAGCCTTGAAAATTTGCCACTTCCAAACTCCTAAATTTGCTACTTATGAACTTGTTAATTGTCCACTTAATCAATTGGTACATTTGCCACTTTGCCACTTTATAAAACTCTCAAATCTGCCACTTTTAAACTTTTAAATTTGTTGCTTTATAGAATTGGCCAATTTGTCACTTTATAAAACACTCATATTTGCCACTTTTATACATTCTAATTTGTCGCTGTTAAACTCACACATTTGCTTCTTTATAAAACTGGCAGATTTGCCACTTTTGGACCTGGCACTTTTAAACTGACACATCTCCAGATGGTTAAGAAACCAAAGACTTCAGTGTCCCTCTGTCAGACTTAACATCCAAACTGTGACATGGCGGCGTGGATACCGACCTGTCAAGATTGTTTGAGGGTAATGAAGTGGCGTGCGGTAGCAGCACAGCTGCCGCGATGCCAATTAGGAGACGGACATCAGAGGGGGTTAAAAAAAACAGCGCGGCTCGTAATCAATGGCTTAACGATGCAATGTTCTCACAGGCTTTAAATAGAGAAGAGCTAAAAGCGTTCGTGTCATTCATGTGTGAGTCCACGCTTCAGCTCGTAGGCCGTTCAGGCTCGGAGATGTCAGCGTGAGAGTGACATGCCTGCTCGGGGCAACAATCATAAAACACGGCACACGTCTGCCATTCCTTTCGTTTTAGTCAAGCGATTGCAGGTGTTTGGTATCAGGACTTTGGTTTACAGCTTGGCTCTGCATTCCACTTCATTCCTCTGCAGGAGCGATGGCAGCAGCCCGGAGAAAATGGGAAATTTATGGATGGAGTGGTAGCTCAAAGTTTTGGAGACTGTTTCTCCAACAAAGACCAAAACAACACTGGCTGTTGGCATGAAGACAAACACTGGGGATTATCCAGAGTAGCTCCCCGAAGTGTCAAACTCCTTCATTCTCTCTTTGACTTTAAGGCCTCATCCACACAAAGTCAAAACGCTTAACAGTTTCCAAAACTATCGTCATTAAGATGAAGGCGTCTCAGAAAATGTGTGCGTCTATATGAATGCACTCGATACGCATGAAGACGCTGTAAAACACTTGCCAGACCTCTAGGGGCGCTGTAACGATAGGAGGGAAACAAGCAGGAACAGAAGAAAAAACAGTGGGCTTGAACACTTTTGGCAAAAGTTGTTTTTCTCTTTTTGTTCTTCAGTTTTTTATAACAATTTAAAAAGTCCGGTTTAGAAAAATCAGGAATGGGTGTTCGGTTTTGAGAAGAGTCAAAATTTGACAACTTATCGAAAAATCTTCTTTTTATTTTTTGCCTCTGTATTTATTTCTCATCATTGCGACTTAAATCTTAGTATTTTGACTTTCTTTATCAAACTTTCAGCTTTTTATTTCAAGAACTACCTTTCTTTCAAAATTAATCTTTTTATTTTAGACTTTTGTCATCTTAAAATTTTGACCTTAGATGAGAAAGTTTCGACTTTTTTCACATAATCTTAAACTGATTTTTAAACTTAATAAGTTTCATCTCAAAATCTTGACTTTTTGTCTCAGAATTTTGTCTTTATTTCTAAAAAGTTTCACCTTTTATATCAAAATATTGACCTTTTATTTTAAAACTTGAAACAATTCTTACCTTCAGTTTTCATTTTCATCCTCGCATTAGAGTAAAAGCTTTTGATGTTTCAATGGTTTGATGTAATTTTCTGTCAAGTTTGTAAATGTTTCTGTACATTGTGAAAACTTCACAACAGTTTGGTTTAAAGAAAATCGGGAATCCAATTGAAATCGCTGTATCTGCCACAAAAATCGCAATTAGATCTTTTTCTAAAATCGTTCAGCCCTATACCTCTGTTCACTTTGACCATGTTTACACATCAAACCAACCTCTCATGAATTTAATACATCAAACTACCATTGAGTATCACTAAAGCGTCATATCAGATGTCACATTTGTCTTAATCCATTACTAATCCAAACCACACTTGTCCCAAACAAACCCAGAAGCATTCACCTGAGAGGGAGCCAAACCCCAACAAAGCTCAGCAGACAATACCCATCGCACCGATTACATCCCTCAATTAACCTTTCTTCCTCCCGACGGCATTAAAGGGACGCGATGGCCCCAGATTAAAGAAGTGTGGATAAACAGGATGCAGCTGTAGCTAAAGACGTCAATGTGCAGGCAAGTTAGGACCAAATCTTTGGCTCCGCTGATTCGTTTTACACTCCAGTTCACACGTTACACATTGGTAACTTCCCAAAACATGTTCCCTGATTTTATGATTGGTTTTCATGCCAAGTCAACTGGAATCACGCCTGGGTGGCGACTTGCACTTATTTGTTAATCTGACGGTTTCATGGTTCTGTGCCAAAAACAGTCTTCCTAAAGATGTAGACCAGTGGTTCCCAACCTTTTCTAGTTCAGGTCTCAAAATTTTTAGCGGCCCACCTCTGACCCTATGAGTACGAAGGCTACATTATGCCATATTAAGCTCAATTTGCAACATTGACTGGAAATGCAAGAAAAAAATGCAATTAAACCCAAAATGTGATACCTGGTCAATAATGTAACAGATACAGAGCCCCAAACATCATATCCATTTGCCCACAATGTAAAAACTTGTTAAATTTTGGGTTAGTGATTACATTTTTGGGTTATACAAAATTTGTAATATTACATTTCTAGTTTTATTGCATTTTTTGATTGTTGCATTTCAGGTCTTTGTTAAATTTGGGGTCATGTTATATATTGGGCTTCTTACAGGACTTTTCTTATACTCGAATGTTTGAAAATGCTTAATTTCCTTAAAGTTTTAACATTTTAAACATTATTCTGTATTTTTGCATCTCTATATAATTCCTCTTCATTAAATTTCAGACTACTTTGGAAATTATTTGGCGGCCCACTTGCAATACCTCTGCGGCCCACCAAGGGGCCACGGCCCACAGGTTGGGAATCACTGATGTAGACTGTAATGTGAAAAAATAGTACACAACTGGCAGTAGAGTTGCTATTATGTTACTGTGAAATGATCCATTTTTTATGAGTCATCACATCACATTTTACCTTGCTGCGACCATAAGTGAGGAGGGCACACAGTGGACATGCGACCCTTGCTGTAAATGAGTGCATCACACCGGTCACACATACTGTCTTTGCCTTTGCAAAGACTGGCCAAGGATGTCAAGTATATCATTGAATATTGGTATTTTCCTCTGTAAAACTTTAAATAAATGTCCTCTGAATATATATTGTATACGCCGTACATCGGGTTACTATATACGACTGTAATTTGTGGGGGAATACTGCAGGTTTACACTGTGGAGCACAGACAGCTGGTCAACGCCACAGAGCGTAGATAGCCGTGGGGTGTTGACGGCGTGAGTCACCCGTGTGTTTAATCCATGTACAGCAGTGTCTCATGTCCACTGTGTGCCCTCCTCGCTCATGGTTGGCCCACTCTTCCACAAATGCTGTACTGTACACTGCAAAAATGGAAATCTAAGCAAGTCATTATGTCTTATTTTTAGTAAAAATTGTCTTATTGTTCTTAATTTGAGCCACATTCACCAGACCAGGTCATAAAAATGTCTTATTTCAAGTTTTTTGAAAGACAAAAATGAGGTGTAAATTGCTTGTAACAAGTCCAAAAAATCTGCCAATGGGATAAGACGAATTTGCCCGGGAAGTTTCTTGAAATTAGAAAGATGTCTTAAAACAAGCATTGGCAGAATTTCTTTACTTGTTACAAGCAATTGATGCCTCATTTTTGTCTTTAAAAAACTTGAAATGAGACATTTTTATGACCTTTTCTGGTAAATGTGGCTCAAATCAAGAATAGTGAGACATAATGAGTTGCTTGGATTTCAGTTTTTGCAGTGTATCTATTTAAAGAAGACAGTCTCTTGCATTAATTCAGACATGCCCTGTCTGTATGCATCGGGGCAGAACTCTACCGTGCACGATTCAGAGAGCAGAAGAGAATCTGCCAATGGGATAAGAAAAAAGTTTCTTGTATTAAGACGTCTTTCTAATTTCAAGAAACTTTACGAGTGAATTTTTCTTATCCCGTTGGCAGATTTTTTGACTTGTTACAAGCAATTGATGCCTCATTTTTGTCTTGAAAAAACTTGAAATGAGACATTTTTATGACCTTTTCTAGTAAATGTGGCTCAAATCAAGAATAGTAAGACAAATTTGACTAAAAATAAGACAGAATGACTTGCTTAGATTTCAGTTTTTGCAGTGTACAGCATGGGTCTTTGTGTTTGCTCTTCCAATTTACGTGACCACAATGCTTTACCAACTACAGTACGAAACCGTATTACATAAAAACAGTAGATTTCTGCTGAAAATTGGCTTTAAATTAACAGCAATTGCTGACAGTGAATCCGCAGAATTTGAGGCTGGTTGATGATGAACAGACAGTCAGAAGATGCTGGCAGTTATCTGTCATTTGGTTCCTCCAATTTTGGTATTTCTCACAACATTTCAGCCTATCTTTTGCCCATAATGACATTGATTTTAATACTCAAGGAAGGAGGATATTTCAGTCACTTGCTAAACTTTCTTTTGGCACAACAAGTTCAGACTTTGGCAGCACCAGTTTCTGGGATGTTTACCGAAGACATGAAGAGAATTTATCCTCCTTCTTAGATAAACCAACCGACTTTGTCTCTGTTTGCTCAGTCTCTTCATGCACCAACAAATCACACCAATAATAATAACTAGAATTAAGTGATGAACCAACACTTGCAGCGTGGATCCAATAGATCAGACCCCTGAGGTTAGGACCAAATTGTTTGGATTTGGTGGAGTGCACCAGTCAAAGCCGTAACAACCAGGCAGAAAGGCCAAAATGGAAGACAAACCCTAAAGCTGTGTATTATCACGTTTAATGGTTTGTTTACACGCACATCCCAGGTCCAAAGGAGATGGGACGATGTGTAAATGTTGGGAAAAGGAAGATTTAAATGGTTTTGAAAATCATTTAACCCCCATTTTTAGATATAAAACCGCACAAATGCAACATATCCGCACAGAAACCAAAAATAAGAAATATACCATGATTTAAAATTTGAGTTTCAGGAGTAAGGACAGGAACAAAATACAAAGGCAACAATAATTACTCTAGAAAAAGGAAAAATAAATATTGTGGCTGTGAGCATCAGGCCTTCAGACGTTAAGAACAGATACAACTCTGTAGTGGAAATCACCACATGAGTTCAATATCACTTCAACAAAATCATTGTTGGTGAACACAAGACATTACTGCGACTGCATGCAGCAAGTTCAGATACCAGAATTCTGAGATCAAAGTCAAAATTTAGCCTTTTTTGTCAGAATTTGACTTAGTTCCCAGAATTCAGACTTTATCTTGGAATTCTAAGATTTAGGGAACTTTATCATTTGTTTTGGTATCCATGAGGAAACTTTAGCATTTTTGTTTTGATATCCGGAAATGAAAATTTACAATGTGTTTTGGTATCCAATAGGGGACTTAAGCATTTGTTTTGGTATCAAAGAGGGAACTTTTGCATTTGTTTTGGCATCCATGAGGAAACTTAAGCATTTTTGCTTTGGTATCCAAAATGGAATACAGTGTGTTCTGGTATCCAAGAGGGATCTTTTCTATGTGTTCTGGTATCAAATGAGGAAATTTTGCATTTGTTTTGGCATCCAGGAGGAAACTTCTGCATTTGTTTTGGTAACCATGAGGGAACTTTTGCATTTGTTTTGGTATCAATGAGGGAACTTTACAATGCATTTTGAGTTCCAAGAGGGAACTTCTGCATTTGTTTTGGTATCCATGATGGAACTTTTGCATTTGTTTTGGTGTCCATTGGGGAACTTTTGCACTTGTTTTGGTGTCCATGATGGAACTTTTGCACATGTTTTGGTATCCATAAGGGAACTTTTGCACATGTTTTGGTATCAATGAGGGGACTTCAGCATTTGTTTTGGTATCAAAGAGGGCACTTTTGCATTTGTTTTGGTATCCAAAATGGAAATTTACAATGTGTTTTGGTATCCATGAGGGAACTTTAACATTTGTTCTGGCATCCAAGAGGACACTTCCATTGACTTTTTGTATCCAAGAGAGAAATTAAGCATTTGTTTTGGTATCCAGGAGGGAATTCTGAGATTTAGGTCAATTTCTGAGTAAAAAAGAATTCTGAGTTTAACCTCAGAATTAACATAAAAAATTATTTATTGGACCTTATTGGCTTTTTTTTAGTGGCCCTAATCCTCTTTCATACAAACAGAGATTTAGGTCATTTTCCTGTTGATAAAGAAAAGTGAAAATGACTGAGTGGCCTCCCCAAGTCCAAACTTTAACCCCATCCAGCAGATTTGGAAAACCTTTGTCTTAAGTAGCAAAAGTCACAAGATAACATTACAGTGTTAAAGCAACCAGGAAAAATACTGACACTATGCAATAAATGTTTCTGGTTGAACAACACAAACAATATAAGTGTTCAAAAAAAAAATGAAAAACTTAATTCATCTGATATTTGTTGAGCAGAAAAGGCTGATACTTTCAGATTTGTCAGCTGTTCTTGGCCACCATTGCATATGAGCGAGGTGAATTATTGCAACATTATGGCTCGGTAGTAAAAGGGTCCAGGTGCTAATAAGGTCTGCTTACAGTTCTGACTTGAAGAATGTTGTGGGATGAAAATATAACGAAGAATGAGCACCTGAATAATCGGCAAGAGTGTCTAAACTCAAGGCATGTTTTGCTTTTATCAAAGAGGGGAGTGTAAGTCAAGCAAAGTGGAGGAAAACATGAAGAAAGTTTCATTTTTGTGAGTGTTTTTGCACCACACAGAGGGTGATCCTTACCGTTGCTGTGTGTCCCGTTGTCCCTGTCCCACGCCTCCACGATCACAGTGTACGCTCGCTGCAAGAGAGAGAGAGAGAGAGAGAGAGAGAGAGAGAGAGAAAAAGGAGGGCAGAGGTTATCACAGTGCATGCTAATACAGAGACATCCACCAACACACCCACACGCTCAGAAACTCAGATATGCCCACTTCAAATGCACACACACACGTACACACTCACGCGTGCACATGATGTGGAGTCTGCACAGAAACTCAGATATGAGCCGCCGTCTCACACACACACATGAACGCTTTCTCACACTGACTCACAGCAGCTCTCACACACTCATATTTTGCATAAAAAGGTGAGTAACGATGGGAAAATGAGTCTCGTTCCCACGCTGTTGTAACTGATTAGCTTCCTGATGCCCAAGGCTGGTTAACGAGTGTTCTATCGAAGAACCAAACATTCACCCAGAAAAAGCAGAACGACACTTTTTTCTCATTTCACAAGACAAGTCAGGCGAAGTATGATGATCATGTCCTTACAGAGCCAAGAAGCAAATCCACTTCTTGTGTCGTTACACCAGGCTGAGGTTTATTCCCACAGTCGTTTTGTTTGTGACAACCCCCCAGGGCGGAGAGGTTCATCTTTTCCTGCTCCACAGGGGGGGTCAGCACCCCTAAAGCTTTATAACCTGCTGAAGGCACTTTGAGGGGAAATATATTGATTTCCAAAGGGGGAATTTGTTTGTGATGAAGGGATCTTAGACACTTAGTATCAATATAACTTGATCATCAAACGCAAAGTAGATTAAATCGCAACATGTCCGTTACAATATGTTTAATCACAGACAGTTTAATAGTTCTTAAATTTGATGTAGACTAGTGTTATTCAACCCTGCTCAACTAAAGAACCAGACTACCTTTGCAGGGGGAAGAATCTAAGTGAGCAAAAGTGGTAAAAACAGCAAGAAGTAACATTGAAACTACATCAAAGATGGCAACAATAGTCAATTAAAATTAAAGCCGCAAGCGGCGATACACGGGCCCTCGCTCACGTGCGCTCCTCCGAGCTTGCGCTCGGAGAACCGCACGAGAGCGACTCCCCGCTCCTCGCCGCTTGCGGCTTTAATTTTAAAAAGCGTCGACCTGTGTGCATGTCTGAACATGCTGCAATCGTTCTCAGTCAGCCACATGGGAGCGAGGGCCGTTCTTTGCTGCATGTGGCTCTACTTTTAAATACATTTACTTCTGTGTCGAATTTTAACATTTTATTGCTTTTATAGTGAAGATTTTTGTGGCTGTGGAATGACCTTGATAGATGTGAAATAAAGAAAAATGGCTCCTTAAAGGTTGCAGACCCCTGCTCATGTGTTTCAGGGTTCAGCTGAAATAGAATAATGACAACATGCAGAGAGCTGCATGGCCACAGCACATTCCTCTGTCTGCTCTCATGTTTCTTCAAGAAGCCTCCCTGTGCACTGAAAATAGGTCACACAGCAAAAATGGTCATTTGGCTCCATCTGGTGGCCAAACTCACACAGNACCACCTAAAAGTAAAGTCTGGCCACTAGATGGAGCCAAATGACCATTAATGCTGGAGTGAAATGATTATTTTTGCAGGGTGAAGAGTTTTATCAGCCTAAAACTTGGAAAAATGAATTATTAAAAATCTTTAAGACATACAGTTTTATCCTCTAAGTTTGAGGGTGTGTTCAGGGATGGATCATGACAGTTTAAATGAAATTTGAAGGAGATTAGGCTAAAAATCAGGGAGTTATCAGGAGTCCTTGATTCATGAAGTCACTTCAGACTTTGACACTAAACTGGAGACTCATCATTCAAAATAGGAACTTGACCTTTTATATGGTGCTTGTTTAAGATGTTTTTGATGTTTCTGTGCAATTGTTTTCCAAAAAAGATCAAAGGGGGAGGAGCTATGGGTCACAGCATAAACGCTTGATTTCCTGTTGCCAATAGGGGGCGCCTTACTTTGCGTGAATAAAAGCCATATGGCTGCGCTCAGACTGGGACAGTGAACATGTGTGTGTGATGGGGTCAGGATCTGACTTTGTACGAGAAAGTTATTAAGGGTTTTGTGTTAGTGAGAAAATGGTCAATTTTGGGTCGACTTTGACACAACACTAAAGACTCATCATTCAAAATAGGAACTTGACCTTATATATGGTGCTTGTTGAAGATGTTTGTGATGTTTCTGTGCAATTGTTTAAAAAAAAAAGATCAAAGGGGGAGGAGCTATTGGTCACAGAGTAAAACACTTGATTTCCTGTTGCCAATAGGGGGCGCCTTACTTCACGTGAATAAATGCTATATGGCTGCACTCAGGCTGGGACAGTGAACATGTGTGAGAGGTTTGGTCAGGATCTGACTTTGTACGAGAAAGTTATTAAGGTTTTTGTGTTTCTGAAAAATGGTCAACTTTTGGCGCCCCTAGTGGCCATGCCCATCAATATTATAACAATCTTTGATCAACTTTTGATCATCAGTGGGTCTAGTATGCACCTGTCCAATTTGGAGATAATGAGAAAAAAACNATCGTCAAATTCCGACTTTTGGGACAAATTTCCGAACTTGCTGTGCAAAATTCAGAGTTTGCCCAAGAGAATTTTTTGAAGGTCGAGGCATGACTGAGGTAGCCAAAAAATTTCAGACTTGTACGTGAAAGTAGGCGGCGGGGCTACCGTTTTAAGCTAATGCTAAATGCTAGCAACATGTTAGCATTTTTTGAGTGGCAAAATCATAAATTTTTCGCACTTGTCTGGGGGGGTAGGACATGGAGCCGAGCTCTTTATCTCAAGCGAAAGGGGCGAAAATTGGGTTTAAAGGCGCGGAAACAAACAATAATAATCCTTAGCGTTTCAAGAGGGCCTTCGCCCGCCTGTCGGTCGCTCGGGCCCTAAATAGCACCAAAAATTGGCAAGAAACTTGGGACAAATCTTAAAAAGTAGTCAGAAAGTACCAAAAAATATGGTCAAAAGTAAAAAAGACAACACAAAAGATGGGGAACCTAAAAATACACTGCAAAAACTGATATCTGAGAAAGTCATTATGTCTTATTTTTAGTCAAATTTGTCTCATTATTCTTGATATGAGCCACATTCAACTGATAAGTCCAGAAAAATGTCTTATTTCAAGTTCTTTTAAAGACAAAAATGAGGTGTAAATTGCTTGTAACAAGTAAAAAAAAATCTGCCAATGGGATAAGACGAATTCACCCGGGAAGTTTCTTGAAATTAGAAAGATGTCTTAAAACAAGAATCTTTTATCTTATCCGATTCGCAGAAATTTTTTTTACTTGTTTCAAGCGATTGATGCCTAATTTTTGTCTTTAAAAACTTGAAATGAGACATTTTTATGACCTTCTCTAGTAAATGTGGCTCAAATCAAGAATAGTAAGACATAATGAGTTGCTTGGATTTCAGTTTTTGCAGTGTATCTATTTAAAGAAGACAGACTATTGCATTAATTCAGAAATGCCCTGTCTGTATGCATCGGGGCAGAACTCTACCGTGCACGATTCAGAGAGCAGAAGAGAATCTGCCAATGGGATAAGAAAAAAGTTTCTTGTATTAAGACATCTTTCTAATTTCAAGAAACTTTACGAGTGAATTTTTCTTATCCCATTGGCAGATTTTTTGACTTGTTACAAGCAATTTACACCTCATTCATGTCTTTAAAAAAACTCGAAATTAGACATCTTTATGAACTGGTCTGGTGAATGTGGCTCAAATCAAGAAAAAAAAGATGATTTTTACTACAAATAAGAAATGATGACTTGCTTAGATTACGGTTTTTGCAGTGCAACCACACCAAATGGATAATTCCAATGATGTTATTTTTAAAGTTTTAAAGTTTGGCCCCCCTGCTCTAAAGTTTCCCTTTGGTGGTCAGAACGCTGAGAAAATGCTGTTTGTGTCTTTTTGTCTTTTCGTCACTGCCCTGAAGCAACCTCAAAATACCTGCCTCGTGCTTTTTGTCATCTTCTACCTCCTGCACTCTGAACTCCCCCCAACCCCAAAAAACCAGGATGGCATGAAACCACCTGAGAAGTTCCTGAAAGCAGGTCCACCTTTGTGTTTCATGTCCCTGTGCTCCCTCTGCCTCTCTCTAATCCCCCCCAGCACCACTTTGTAACGTCCCCTGTAATCTTCCCCGCAGCCCTCAGTCACTCTGAGTCACACTTGGGTCATGGGAACTCACAGCTGCTCGCTCGGCCCCATGCGGTCGTCAGACGGCGAGCTGCGTTTTGGTTTGTTTGCTGATGCCCGTGAAAAAAAGGAAGAAGAAAAAAGAAAAAAGCTCTGCACCTGAAACAATTTCAGAGTTGGAGTCTGTCTCCTCTGGAAAGTAGGGCATAGTGTGCAGGCATGCTGCGCTTTCACACGACTTTCACACCACTCTGGATCACAGCACATTACAACCACTAAAATAAAAAAAAAACACGTCTATTTCACTAAGAATATTTACACTTAATAAGATTAAACTGTATTACTTTAGTTCAGTAAACTCTTTCCTGCTCACCTGATGCCCCTGACTCTGAGGCATTCAGATGTTTCTGAACAATTCTTTGTTTACAGTGAGTTTGAGCTGCTTATAAACAAATTTACTCATATTAACAAATAACAAACAGCTGCAGGATAAGAATTTGCTGGAAAGATGTTTTTGTGATGAGCTTAATAAAAGAAGAAGAGGTTAAACCCAATGCAGAAGAAATAAAACCATAGAAAACTTTTGTCATGACATTATCCAATCAAATGAAAATTATATTCATGACATCGACTAGAGATTTAAACACGGTTTTAGTCGAAGGAAACGCCACAAAATGTTTGCTGTACTGAGACAAACTGTACTGAACCGTCTTGTGGAAACAGGGCTGTGTTGAATAAATTGGTAAAAAGAGACTTAAGCCTTCTAATGATGTCTACCATGAGTTTTGGCATCAATGAGGGAGTTAAGGTATTAGTTTTGGTAAAAAAGAAGGAACTTTACAATGAGTTTTGGCATCCAAGAGGAAAAATTAACATTTGTTTTGGAACTTAGGAGGGAACTTTTCTACGTGTTTTGATATCCAATAGGGGACTTTTGCATTTGTTTTGGTATCAAAGAGGGAACTTTTGCATTTGTTTTGGTATCCATGAGGAAACTTTAGCATTTGTTTTGGTATCCAAAATGAAAATTTACAATACGTTTCAGTATCCAAGAGGGAACTTTTCAATGTGTTTTGGTATGCATGAGAAAACTGTAACATTTGTTCAGACATCCAAGAAGAAACATCCATAGATTTTTTTTGTATCCAAGAGAGAACTTTTGCATTTGTTTTGGCATCCATAAGGGGACTTTTGCACACGTTTTGGGTCCCAAGAGGAAGAATCAACATTGGTTTTGGTATCTGGAAGGGAACATAAGAATTTGCTTCGGAATCCAAGAGGGACCTTAAGCATTTGTTTTGGTATCCATGAGGGAACTTCTGCATTTGTTTTGGTATCCATGAGGGAACTTCTGCATTTGTTTAGGTATCCATGAGGGAACTTTTGCATTTGTTTTAATATCAATGAGGGAACTTGACAATGTTTTTTGAGTTCCAAGAGGGAACTTCTGCATTTGTTTTGATATCCATAAGGGAACTTTTGCACTTATTTTTGTATCCATAAGGGAAGTTTTGCAATTGTTTTGGTATCCATGAGGGAACATTTGCACTTGTTTTGGTGTCCATGATGGAACTTTTGCATTTGTTTTGGCATCCATAAGGGAACTTTTGCACATGTTTTGGTATCAATGAGGGAACTTTTGCACTTGTTTTGGTATCCACGAGAGAACTTTTGCATTTGTTTTGGCATCCAGGAGGGAACTCTCGCATGCATTTTGGTATCCAAGAGGGAGCTTTAGCATTTGTTGTGGTACAAATAGGGAACTTTTGGGTTTGTTTTGTTGTCCATGAAGGGAACTTTTGCATTTGTTTTGGTATCCATGAGGGAACTTCTGCACATTTTGGTGTCCATGATGGAACTTTTGCATTTGTTTTGGTGTCCATGATGGAACTTTTGCATTTGTTTTGGTATCAATGATGGAACTTTTGCATTTGTTTCGGTGTCCATGATGGAATTTTTGCATTTGTTTTGGTATCCATGTTGGAACTTTTGCACGTTTTGGTATCCGTGATTAAACTTTTGCATTTGTTTTGGCATCCTTGAAGGAAAATTGCCCCAGCTGCCCCCTCCCTGTGCACACCGCTGCCTCATGGTCTATTCATAACAACCAACCAATAAGCCATTATTGACACGTTCAGCTAAGAGTCACCAGCAAGCACCGTCTTGATAGAAGACTTGACTCCATGGTAATTCTGTTTCTATCAAGTGACCAGAGGAAAACCAGACAATTGATTAATTAACCAGTTATAACACAAATCTGACAATAAAAAAGAAGAGAGTGAAGCTGCAGAAAGAAACAAGAAGGTCAGAAGGGAAGTGATAAAGCAGCTTATTAGTGACACCCAAAAATGCAGAGCTGTTAAGACTTGCCATGAAGTGATTCAGCAAAAAGCTGAACAAATCCAGATCCTGCTGCAGAGCTTGTTTTAACCCTGCTGCTGCAGAAACTGTGCTCATCCTAACACGGAGTCGCAGTCTGCAGCACACATGTCAGCTCAAAACCAAGTCCAAATGTTGGAAACCAGTCGACTCCTCAGCCGTGTTTGATCACGCCTGGTCATGTGACTTCCACACAGAGCCAGGAAGAATCTCTGAGTTTTTACCATCTCTTCACTCTGAAAGTGTACGAACGCATGAAACCATCAACGAGTCAGATTTAGCCAAAGAGGAGCAGTTACATCACAGAGGGAGAAGAACACTCTGCTCTGAAATCAACGCTCTGCACTTTGTAGTTCTAGAGTTTAAAAGCACTAAATCAACACACGGATGAAGATTCTGGAAAGATTTCACCTCCAGACTTTCAGATTTAAGTTACGTCAAGTAACATCCATGTTTGACTGATGACTTCATGTTTCACAGTTATATCAAAAACTGTTCCTCTAAGCAGGGCAAAAACTACAAAACCCAATTGTCTTATTAAACATGCAGATTAAAGGGTTAGTTCACCCAATTTAACAATAATAGAATTTTCTCACTCTCAAAAAAAACAGAAAGAAAACTACAAAACTGTGCATGCAACAGCTCAATTTATGCTCGGCCAAAGTTGCAGAGTTACTAGTTTAGCGTTGCAGTCGTAGTTAAACAAATTATTCTTGAAATTTCCGTCATAACATTATACTGAGCAGTTTCTGGTCAGTTTCTGTTTCTGTCACAGTTTTTACTCACTGTATCACACCTGTATGTTTTCAAGCTCTTGAAATAATCCAGAAATGCCGTAGCTCTATGCATCAGGGCGGAACTCAGCTGTGCATGATTCAGAGAGCAGAAGAGAACTATGAACTAACGACCATGTAGAGACAGAAATGACATCCTGTCATACAAATAAGATGAATAACACAAGGGGTTTCAGTCAGTCATATAAATAAATTAAAAAAAAAGAAGTTATAACTTGATCTGGGTTTTGATATGGGTTCACTACATATTGCACTGTTATAAAAAGCAGTCTCTTATTTCATCAGAAACTTTTCTCTATTGTGATTTATCCTGTCTTGTTTCATATTGTATTTATCAATGTTTTATTACAGTTTTCAAAGAAAATGTCTGTCTCGAAAAAATGGGGCCCAAGGGACGATTGGTTTGAAATAATATTGGAAATATCTAAAATGAAAAAGCTGACCTACAGACAGAGAATTTAAAAAGTCAAGTTTTATTTTATCTGAAATAAGTGGATTGGATTTATTACCCGAATAAGAGCAGACTTATGAGATGCAAACATATGTGGATGTTAGATGAATGTTGTGAATGTAAACAGTGATAATGAATGTGCACAATGTTATTTATGTGAGAAGTGACAGATAGAAAGATTTGCAATGTTCTACTTATGTGTAATATGTCAAAAACTGGGAAAGTAATCTGTATAAGAAATGTTTAATCGTATATCAAAGAAACTGTGAAGAAGTGTAAGAAAAAATGGGGGCATCTTATATTTGGATCAATACGGTAAAAGCCTCCAAACAAATCCTTGCTGACGTAACTATTATTTTTTTATTAAGTTTATCCTTCTTTTGTTTGTAACATTAAAAAGAGAAGAGGAGGCTGGTAAAGATTCTTAGAGTCTCCGTCAGGTTTCTCAGGCTCCGAGCGCTGCCTGAACGTTGGCTCCACGCCGCAGATAATGAACTCATCCTGAGGACGGTTTGGCTCGCCGCCTCAGCGCAGACGTAAACAACATCACCTGATCACAGCGAGTCTCTTTCTCCATCAGCTGGAGACGACAGAACGATGATGGATGAGCTGAGGGAGCAGCTTCAACTCTGTGAGGAGTGAGAATAAGTGGACGCCATCATAATCAATCTTTGCCTCCGTCATCGATTTGAGATGTCACATCCACAGATGGGGCTGTCCCATGGCCTCATGGGAGTCAGTGTGTGTGTGTGTGTGTGTGTGTGTGTGTGTGTGGATGCAAATCAGAGTGTCAGTTTGTGTCCTTGAAGGAGAAGAGCAGGAGGATCAAAGTGCGGTGTTCATGTCGTCTGCACAGAGACAACCTTACGAGTCAAATCTGCATCTGTGTGTGTGTGTAAGTGTGTGTAAGTGTGTGTGTGTAAGTGTGTGTGAGCAGAGGGAGTAGGGGGGGGACGTGTTGGGAGACACTTGACACCTCCTAACCAATTTACAGGAGTCAGAGGGATTTGGGTTTTCATTAGGCGAAGAGAAACCAGCCCACTCTGCGCCGCCTTCACCTGTTCAATGAATAAATTACAGCCTCAGCGCGGCGGGAACAGCCGCCAGCGACACACACACACACACACACACACACACACACACTTCTGAGGGTTCACGCTTCAGTCTGGAGCTGCTGAACACACCCAGAACTTTCATATTTACAACGAGGGAAACTCATTCTTTAAGCTGCTTTTCTGATTTAAAAAAATAAAATCTCAGCAGTATGATATGAGGACAAGATGCACGAGCAGATGTTACAAATTCAGCCTCATATAAAATCATCTGGATAAGCTGCTCCAAAAGTCAAACAGCCTCCAGAGAAACAGCTCAAACGCACAAATTCTGATCAATGCAAAGTAAGTCTGGGCGATTCATTGCAAATTATATTGAATAGCAATCTGTCCTGTTGCAGTATTCTAATTGCAGACAGTGCATGTGTCAAAATATCAGATACAGTTTTTGCCGTAGATGTTTTCTGTTCTACACCAGAGCTACTACACCTGCTCAACCAAAGAGGCAAACAATTCAAAAATACAAACCAAAGATACAATCAAAGTGGTAAAAAAAAGGCAAAAACAGTAAAATGAAGCAATAAAACTTTACTTTAGTAGTAAAAATTGCAGAGAAAGCAACAACAATTGGCACTTAACTTGGGAGAAAACTTGAAAAATGGTCAAAAAGTATCAAAAAATGGTCCAACAAGTATCAAAAAATGGTCCACAAGTATCAAAAAGTATCAAAAAATGGTCAACAAGTATCAAAAAATGGTCAACAAGTGTCAAAAAATGGTCCACAAGTATCAAAATATGGTCAACAAGTATCAAAAAATTGTCCAAACGTATCGAAAAATGGCAAAAAATGGTCCAAAAGTATCAAAAAATGGGCAGAAAGTATCAAATAAAGGTCCAAAAGTATCAAAAAATGATCCAAAAGTATCAAAAAGTATCAAATAATGGTCCAAAAGTATCAAAAAATGATCCAAAAGTATCAACAAGCATCAAAAAATGGTCAACAAGTATCAAAAAATGGTCAACAAGTATCAAAAAATGGTCCAAAAGTATCAACAAGTATCAAAAAATGGTCAACAAGTATCAAAAAATGGTCAACAAGTATCAAAATATGGTCAAAAAGTATCAAAAAATGGTCCAAAAGTATCAAAAAATGGTCCAAAAGTGGCAAAAAAAGAAGCACAAGGTGACTAAAATGGACAGGAAGCAGTCACAGTTGTAGTGGTAGGAATCAACTTCTTTTGTGCATCATCATTTGGGCATAAATTAAATATAAATTTAGATTAAATCACCTTATTTCTAGCAGCAGTATTTCAAGCACAAATATTTCTATAACCTGAAATGTGTCGGAATATCAGATATAATTTTTGCAGTAGATGTTTTCTGTTCTACACCAGAGTTACTCAACCAACAAGACAAACTATATTAGTGGAGAAAAGTAGTGAAAACAGCAAGAAGTAGCCAAGAAAGTTAGTTTAGGGCGGCAAAAATTATCAAAAAGCAACATAAAATGATGAAAAAGTGGCAAAAAAATGCACAAAATGTCAAATTTTGAGAGGAAAAAATTCATAATTTTGAATTAAAAAGTCAAGATTTGGAGATTACACAGTCAAAATTGCAAGAAAAAATAGGAATTTTAGATAAAAAGTCATTATTTTGATGTTTAAGGTCAAAATCCTGACATTGTATAGTCAAAATTATGAGAATATAGTCAAGGTTTTGATATAAAAATTCAAATTCTGAGATTAGAAAGTCAAAAGTTTGAAATAATAAGGTCAAAGTTTTGAGATAATGGGGACAAAGTATGAGAAAAAGTAGAAATTTTTAAACAATAAAGTCAATATTCTTGGATATGATGGTGAAAAGAATAAAAATTTAAAGATAAAAACTAGAAATTTTGGCTTAATATTGGCAAAGAATATCTTTACAAAGCCAGCGTTCATTTTTATTTCTTTACTGGTAGAAAACGGCTTTGATGCATCGTCATGTTTACATTATAGAAAATGTTCTTTTTAAAATGAATTTGTGGGTTCTGAAGCTTTAACAAAAAGGAAGATGAGCTTCAAAGTCAAGCATCTCCTCCTGAAGCTTTAACAGAAAGATTCTTTAAATAAATAAAACTCAACGTGCCCAGAGAAAGACAAATATTCCTCCAACCGTCACGTCAAACAGGTTTAACGCAGAGAGGTGGGCTGAATTCAGGGGAATGTTCCTTTAATAGAAAATTCACCGCAGCAGGGAAACGTCGAGCCCAGGCCCAATTAACAAGTTTCCTGGAGTTGTGATGAGAGAAAGAAATAAAAAAAAAAAGGCAGCAGCAACACCTGTCACGTCACACCTGTTAGTCGACTACTGACATGAATAAAACATGTCGCTCCCGGCAGCGAGGAGCCGGGATGGTTAATTTAGCACATTATTAACAGGAGCACCCCCCACCTCTCCACCACAACCCCGTCTCTCTAAGGAGGGCTGGGCTCACCCTCCCCTCCCATCACCCCCCCTCCAGGAGGCCTCGTTCAGACAGCAAATCTAATCAAAGCAAATCTAATCAGGTCTTTATACCGAGCCGCAGAACGGAAAAATGACCCAATTCACTTTTCCCACACCAAACCCATGAGGAGCTATTTCTGTCGCTCCAGGTTACGACGGCTCCTCCGGCAACAGCCAGGAATCCTGCGCATTCGTCTTTTATGGTGAGTTCAAGCTTTTACATGGTGCATGTAGGGACAAAATACCACCTTAAATCCATTTGATGCACAGACATGCGAAAAAAGGGTCGACGTCTTCTCTGATATTTGGAGTTTTTTTTCTCTGCTGCTTGTTCCAACACATTTTGTTTTGTTCTTCAGTTTAAGGTGCCAAAGATTTCACACAATGATCTCAGTAAGTCACAGCGTGTAGGGAGATAAAATCAGAGCACAGAAGTCTGTTCAGTTTTTTTTTTTTTGAAACTCTCTATTGGAGCTTTTGGAGCTATATTTTGCAATTTTCACCCATTTTTGCTGCTTTTTGACCACATTAAACTTAATGGTATCGCTACTTCGTGCTGTTTTTTACCACTTTTCAGCGCTTAGATTGTTTGAAAAAAATAGCAAAAAATGGGTGAACATTATAAGTTGCAAAAATACACATGCAAAAGTGGCAAAAAAGAGTGAAAAGTGACTGAAAAATGGACAAATAGTGGTTATGAGTGGCAAAAATAGTATCGCAAATTTGTATAGACACTGAATTTAGGGGTTTATGAGCTGTTTCATCAACAGTTCAAGAAATAAAGGCTTGAACTGAGGTTTCACTTTCTGAAATGAGGGACTAAAAATACTTCACCTTTTCTGGGTATTATAATACAATTTGTAATTAAACAAAGCTCTTTAAGGGCTTCTCTAGTTTGAACTTCTTGCCTCTCCTGCAAAACACTTTACACCCCAGAAAGACTGTGAAGACTTTAATTTTTCTCCTCTTCAAATTCAACTGTAAAAACTAACAGACATCCTGCTATACACTGCAAAAACGGAAATCTAAGCAAGTCATTCTGTCTTAATTGTGGTAAAAACTGTCTTATTGTTCTTAAATTGAGCCACATTCACCAGACCAGGTCATAAAAATGTCTTATTTCAAGTTTTTTAAGACAAAAATGAGGCGTAAATTGCTTGTAACAAGTCAAAAAAATCTGCCAATGGGATAAGACGAATTCACCTGGGAAGTTTCTTGAAATTAGAAAGATGTCTTAAAACAAGAATCTTTTATCTTATCCCATTCGCAGATTTTTTTTTACTTGTTACAAGCAATTGATGCCTCATTTTTGTCTTTAAAAAACTTGAAATGAGACATTTTTATGACCTTGTCTAGTAAATGTGGCTCATATCAAGAATAGTAAGACAAATTTGACTAAAAATAAGACATAATGACTTGCTTGGATTTCAGTTTTTGCAGTGTATCTATTTAAAGAACACAGTCTCTTGCATTAATTCAGAAATGCCCTGTCTGCATGCATCGGGGCAGAACTCTACCGTGCACGATTCAGAGAGCAGAAGAAAACTGTGCATTACCGACCATGTAGAGACAGAAATGACACACAAATATGAATAAAATCAGAGTATATAGAAGGGTTAAATAAAAAACAACATAAAACAACAAGTTATAACCCGATCTATTAGAGCAATAACCCAAGAATTCATTTTCTTGACATAAAAGTGATCTCAATCAGAATCTGACTCTGTCGCCGTGATGTCATCGCCCCAGTTGGATTTGTGGGGGAAGAAGCTGTTTCTTGGAAATCTCTTTCTTGTCCTCAGACAGTGAAAACGAGGCGTGCGTTGACCTTTTTGTGGCCGCGCCTTTCAGCGGGAACAATGACTTTATACCGGGGCTTTTTGAGCGCAGATATGAGTTATCAAGATGAGCAGAGGGAGGAGAAACGAGGAAGATGAGAACATAAAAGAGAGGAGATAGAGGAGGGCGGCCGCTCTGAATCTGTGTGACATTTTCAGTCTTAAAGGATCATTTGGTGCTTTTTTAACGGGTCCTTTTGTCACATACGGGGATGGAGGGGATTCTGGGAATTATATGCAGAAAAGTTCACAGGGTTATGTGATATATATTAGAATAAATCTAGAGTATATTCACATTCCTAAAAAGCTTGGACAGGGGTAACAAAAGACTGGGAAAGCTGAGGGCCAGGTTCACCACTTTGTCAACAACTGCGTGAGCAAACTGTCCAACAGTTTAAGAACAATGTTTCTCAACTTTTTCCAACTGCAGGAATTGATGGATTTCATCATCTACAGACCATAATATCATCAAAAGATTCAGAGAATCTGGAGAAATCTCTGCACGTAAGCAGCAAGGCCCAAAACCAACATTGAATGGCCGTGACCTTTGACCCCTCAGGCGGCGCTGCATTAAAAACCCACATCATTGTGTAAAGGATATTAGCACGTGGGCTCAGGAACACTTCAGAAAACCATTGTCAGTTAACACAGTTCATCACTACATCTACAAGTGACAGTTCAAACTCTACCATGCAAAGACAAAGTCACACATCAACAACACACACAAACGCTGCAGAACTCTTTTTGGAAATCATGGACGTGGTGTCCTCTGGGCCAAAGAGGAAAAGGACAATCCGGATTGTTCCCAGAGCAAAGTTCAAAAGCAGCATCACAGCTTGAGTAAAATCTCATGAGATTTAATTTGCAGAATGTGGAAGAAGGAAGGAGAACTGTAAGCAGCGGTAACCATGGATACCACAAACATTTTAAGAGCTGAACTGACATTTTGATGAACGTTGTTGGGTTGTTGCTGATGTTGTCGACAGATGGAGGCGCCAGAGTCTGTATGTGTGGCCGAGTTCACAGAGAAGTCGGTTGTTCACGTCCACACAGTGACGTGATTTTGTGACAAAAGTGTTTTCATCGCACTTTGATATAAACTTCAATACGGAAACTTCTGAAAAAAACCCACCTCATGAGAGCGTCAGAACTTTTTTTCCAAATTTAAGAAGTTTTTGGAGTTTCCATTACTGTTTTTTAGGTTTTGTGCAATTCTTTGGGTAAGTGTCCCAGTATCTGTGAAGGCAGCATTAATGCTGAAAGGTACAAACAGGTTTTGCTCGTTGTAGACGACGGTAGGTTCTGTGAAACAGAAAAAGTCCCTGCAGGGACTAATAAAGTCGTTCTGTTACTTTGGTTCTGTGTATCTGCTCCTGTTACAACAGCGTGGCTCCGTAGTAGAAGAGTGCAGCTACTAGACTGACCTGCCTGCAGCTCCAAAGCTTCAACAATTAGTGTCCTCAGTTCACAAACACTGAGCCAGTGTTGTTAAAGGAAAGGTGATGTAATGATAATATATATATCACAGGAAGCAGATACAAGAATGATAACAGTGATAAAAAGAAGTGATTCCTGTATCTGCTTCCTTTTCTCCCATAAAACAACCACAAAGATGTTTAAAGTGTGTTACAGGGCTCTCTCTCTCTCTCTCTCTCTCTCTGATTGGGTAACTGAGGTTACTGACTGAGATTTTGGCCCAGATGTGTTGAGAAACTCTCTTGAACCTTCACCCAATACTTTTAGAGAGAAGAGCTGCACGACATTTATCTAAATTCATCATAAAACTCCAAAGTGAATCAGATTTGCTCACATCACTTGAACTCTTGAGGTCGTGCTGCTTTAATTTGGTGCATCAGTCGAGAAAAAGGAGTTTGTGAGAATCAGGGGAAATCTTTAGTCCGGTGCAGAATGTTTTCGAGTTTAGGTTTGGAAGACTAAAGTGGATTGCAAACCACGTACTCGACGAAGTGTTACACTCGGGCTTGCTCGGTTTGTGTTTTTGTGTTGTGCGGCTAGAAAAGGGTGAGACGAAGTCTGGTTTCTTTCGTTTGACATCCACACTAGTGTGGGAGTTTTGTTCGATTGTTTTGTGGAGCTCAGGAGCCAAATGGTTTCTAACACACAAAATATGTGGCTACGGGGAAAAGATCACCCTTTCTACCTGTTCTATTTGTTTTCTATGCACTCTCTAAGTCCCTATTTGTTTATTTCGTTGTTACTTCCCAAACCAGCAGAAGTTGGAGGTCGAGATAGAAAGGTGTAAAGGGTAGGACGGGAGCGATGTGCCCCAGTTTGCCCTTTAGTTCGCACGCAAAGTAGTGGATTAGAGTGGATTTTTATGTCACAGGGACGTATATATGAGGGCTGCACAGACAGAGCTCATTGATGCTTTAAACATGTCGTCTGTAAGTGGATCTCTCATCTCCATGTGTGTGAATGCGTCGCCGCTGGAATGCTATAGGATCAGCGAAACCATATCTGCAGAAGAAGAAGAAGAAGGCGTGCGGCGTGATCAGGTCTCAGCAGGTGTGGAAGAAATCACCTTAAAGGTTTTTTCTCAACTAAAGCCTGGTTTTTAGAAATGAAATCAAACTCCTACACCTGCTCCTGCTCTCTGTAAAACACGTCCTGAACACCGTGTACACACTTGGATGGCGTTCAATGCATGATCATGTGCATGGGAAATACTGGATCCTGATTGGCTGGCAGGCGTCCATTGACACTGTATATCAGGACATGTTAAACATAGTGTAAGTACAGCAGCTCTGTGTATGAACTGCTAATGTTTCACACTGCAGGAGGAGCAGAGAGGCTGTGATATATGTGTGATAACAGACTCTGAAGATTTTAGAAAAGTTTTACAACCAAAATAAAGTCGAGGCAATTATCACCTGCTGCAATATTTCTTTAACCTGAAATGTGTAAGAATACCAGATACAGTTTTTGCAGTGGATGTTTTCTGTGTTACTCAACCTGTGGGTCCCGACCCCAATGAGGGTCACAAGATGATTTCTTAGGGTCACAGAATCATTTTGGAAAAATATAACTGATATCAAAGCTTTTCAAATTGGTTCCTGCTTCATTATTTTCCTAAATTTGTTGTATCAGCTGAAATCTAAGCAAGTGTTTGTCTTATTTTTAGTATGAGTTGTCTTTTTATTCTTAGTATGAGCCACATTCAACTCACCAGTCCAGACAAATGTTTTACTTCCAGTTATCTAAAAAGAAAAATGACGCCTGAATTGCTTGAAACAAGTTAAAAAAAAAAAAAAAAGTTTTTTTTGTTTTAAGATATTATTTGCATTTCAAGTAACTTGAAAAGCGAAATCGCTCTTTTTTTTCCTATTTCCATATTACTGGCATTATCATTATTATTAATATTACTATTATTATTACTACTATTATTTTTATTATTATCATTACTGTTATTGATATAAATCTATTGTTATTTCTATTATTCTTGCTATTATTGTTATTATAATTATTAATTATCATTATTATTACTACTATTACTGCTTTTTTTTTGTTTTATTTGGCACTTTGACTATTATTTATTAATGTATTTAACACTATGTGTATCGATTTTATATAATGCCTATTTTTACAAGATGTATCTGTATCTTTACCAAAAAATCAAATAAAAAAAAGTTTGGAAAAGCGAAATCGGTTGATTTTTTTTCCCTTGTTTTAAGAAAATCAGACAACAGTTTTGTCCTTAAAAACCTTTATATTCTACATTTTTTTGGACTTACCAGTTGAATGTAGCTCATATTAAGAATAAAAAGACAATTTTTGCTAAAAATCAGACATAAACACTTGATTAGATTTCAGTTTTTGCAGTGTTGGCGAACGTGAACTGAATGTTCTGTATTTCTGTCTGATTGACAAAGTAAAGTTTATAAAGACCCCAAAAAATTCCTGACACAAAAATGGGAGGACAGAAATAAATATATTCAGATAAATAAATTCTGGGGGGGGCAGACACTTCTGCTCTACACCAGTTGTACTCAAAGACACAAACAGTTGAAAACGACCTTTGACGGATAAACAATTTAAGTGGTGAAAAGTGGCTAAAATTGTAAAAAGCAGCAAAAAATGGGTGAAAATTGGAAAAAAAAAGTCATTAAGTAGCAAAAGCACTCCAAAACTGACAAAATTTATGAGTGAAAAGTGACTTAAATGGGCAAAAAGCAGTCAAGAAAAATAGAAAAAAATATAATTTTATTAAGTAGAGACACCCTATCCTTAGTTTTCCCACAGAAAAACTGAAAACTCAACAAGTTTTTGTGTTTTTATGTCTCATTTTGGGCCAAAAATGTCTAATTATACTTAATATGAGTCACATTAAGCTGAAAAGTCCAGAAGAAAGGTCTTATTCTTATTTACTTTTTGCACATTTTAGGGATATAATTCACTTGATTATTCCTTTAACAAGCGTTTAAAGCTGGAAATAACTGGTCAAAGAAACTTATTCTCCTGCACGAGTGTAAAAACCCTGAAGAAAACGTTCAATGGAAGATGAAAGAAGTTTTTCATGTTCAGAGTCAGTTTGTTTGTGCAAACTGCATTAACTTCTATTTATGCATTAAACCAAGTTTCACACTGAAGTTGCTCAATCATTACGCAACTGTGAGAACAGATTTATGTCCCGTCACTGCGGTCAACACAAAGCTCACACACACACACACACACACACACACACACACACACACACAGCGGTCACACTCCAACCTCAATCCTCCAGCAGCATCAACAATCGATCTGCAGGACAGACTGAGCAGCTAATCACACATTTCTACGCCCCAGGACCCGGTCAGCTGACTGGGACCCAGCGGCATCGTGGGAAAGAGGAGCAGCTCCGTCCTGACCGCAGTTAACCGAGCGGAGAGCGCTCGACCGCCTCGTTTTTTTCGCCGACACACGCCGCGTAACGGAGCCCTGCTGTGGCCGTCCTGCAGGCTTTCAGCTTTATTAAAGACGCAGGAGAGGAGGAGCAGAGGAGGCGTTTGTGAATTTCTGTTAGTGTGAACAGAAACACGCTTCAGATTAACCTGAAAACTTCATGAGATGGCACTTTCTGAGCTTTGATGGTTCAAAATTTGTCGTAAAGAAGAAAAAGAAGACATAAACAAGTGATTAACAACTGAGGATGTTAACATATCAAACATCAACAGACTGAGGTAAAGGTGCAAATCTGAATGTGACCCTTAAATCAGTGATTTAACACGCACTAGTATCTGGGACCCTCGAGATTCATTTGTTTATTTTTCTTTTGAATTAAAAAAAAAAAATCAACTCTTACTAATCAAATCCTTAAGAAACAGTGGAGAGAAAAACCACCACACTGCAAAAACTGAAATCTAACCGAGTCATTAAGTCTTATTTGTAGTAAAAATTGTCTTATTATTCTTGATTTGTGCCACATTCACCATAAAAATGTCTCATTTCAAGATATTTCCAGACAAAAATTAGGTCTGAATTGAAGAAAAGAAAAATTCCCTTGTAAAGTTTCGTAGAATTAGAAAAAATGTCTCTATACAAGAAACTTTTTTTATTTGACTTGTCCCAAGCAATTCAGATCTCATTTTGCCTTTAAACAACTTGAAATAAGACATTTTCCTTCGGTTTCAGTTTTTGCAGTGTAGTGTTTCATTTTGAACGATGCAAAACCTGAAAAAGAATGAGTCAACATTTCTGTCTTTCTATTTTTTGTCTTAGGATACTTTTTGGGGTGGTCTTAAAAAATCTTACACTGACAAGTTCAGAAAAAAATGTCTTGTTTCAAGTTTTAAAAGACAAAAATGTCATCTGATTTGCTAGAAACAAGTAAAAAAAAAATCACCCAAATTTGCTCGTCAAGTTTCTTGAAATGCAAATAATGTCTTCATACAAGAATTGTTTTTTTTTCTCCATAAGCAGATTTTTTTTACTTGTCTCTGGCCATTCAGGTGACATTTTTGTCTTTAAATAACTTGAAATAAGACATTTTTCTGTACTTGTCAGTTTAATGTGGCTTATATAAAGAATTAAAATACATTTTTTACCAAGTTCAGTTCATACAAACTTAGCTGATTCAACAAATTTTGGAAAAATAATGAAGCAGAAAACAACTTGAACAACCCTGCCTGAAATTTTATAATTCAATATCAGTTAGTTTTTACCAAAATGATTTGGCGACCCCAAGAAATCATCTGGCGATCCTCATTGGGGTCAGGACCCACAGGTTGAGAAACACTGCCTCAAAAACCACTGAGATGTTTTCACTTTAAAAGTTTATAATCTTTTTTCCAGACTCACAGAAGTCCAAGAACAATGTTTGTCAAGAACTGTCTGACCAAAATCTAATTATGAAACATCAACAAACTTTGGCCAATAAATCCGTCACGGTGACATTTGTCCAAGGTGCAGCAACACGAAACGTTACTGACGAGCCAAAACAGACACAGACACGGGAAAACTGAGGGTAGTTGGACACTTCAGCTCTTTTTATGAGAATTATAAGAAGCTGATCTTTGTCTCAAGTGGCTAACTCGCTCCAACAAGCTCCAAGTCAACAAACGATAAAACTGTTTGGTTTTGCAGATTACTGTTGCTATCAGGGAAAGATGGTTAAGCACTTCGACAGACTCCCAAAAACTCTGCTTTCAAACTACATAAAGCAGAAACAAAAGGAAACAGGAAAAGCACCACCCTGCCCAAAAGATGTGGGCAAAAGTCTTTAGAAGAAGTTGTAGTCGTGAAAAGCTGTGGATAATTATGGACGACATGCCTCCCGATCTAAACAGTGAAGCCAAAATGTGTTCATGGGATCTTCTTTTTAACTCTACTTTTCTTTTACAGCGCTGTTGTTTGAAACGTGACAACAATTAAACTGTAAGTTTGTAGCGGTGCTCTGAGACGTGTCAGTAACGTTAGTGAATCCTGGTTGTGTCCTACCAGTGCTCATCTACCAACTCCAACCTCACCAAGCAGAGCAAACGTAACCTGGCTCTTCATTTTATTGATAAACTCTCAGGTTTGAACAGATCACTGCAGAATAACTGCTGCATGTGGACAGGAATCAACATTAGCACAAACACATTAGTGACTGTTTTAACCTTTGGCTTGTTTTTAACACCTGTACCTTGTGCTTTATCTTTTAGCTCCTGTTTTATCCATAGACTGTATAATGAGTGGACGTAACGACGTTCGGCTCAAACTGAAGCCTCCAGCAGATGCCCCGCCCCCTGGTGTCTGGCTGCAGTATAGGTCATAAGCCCCGCCTCCCCATGTATTCCAGATATGAGCCGGGAAAACTTAAAAAATTACGATACCTCGTAGAAACGTTTCTCTCATCTTTACATTAAGGTGGTATGATGATGTCATCTGGCTGCATGGTGTTCAGGTGTTTTTTTTCTGAGAAGTTTCAAAGAGTAATCAATAACCTGCAATTTTTGGCGCTATATTCAAAGCAAAATGCTATCAACTGTCGACGGCAAGCACTCATCAAAAATAGCCCCTATATTCTTTGAAGCCCTTTCTCGGTTTTCCTCTGATTTGGAACTGAAGAAGAAGAAATAAATATTTTTATTTCTCTTTTTTACTTGGCTCCACCGGAAATTCTCAACTGCACAGACTCTGGCTGCACAATGGCGGCTAGAGAAACGGGGTTTTTTGGCTTCAAAATCGTAGAACGGTGACAGGCGGAAGCACGCTGTCCATTCTATATACAGTCAATGGCCCCGACACCAACACACCCTCGTTTTTTGTTTTTTTTTACCAAAACCAATCAACCGTGAAAGCATCCCCAAACTTAGACGAGCTCCCGGAGTGCCAGGGACGCACTCGGCAAAATGAGCCAAAGCGCCAAAGGAGAAGCCGGCGTCCGCTCGCCATCGCCATCGTCATCCAACATTGCACTTTGTGATTGTTCACCGATACTCCTGCGAGTGAGCTGATCTGTAATCATAGCCTGTTTTCCTCATGCTGTCTCACTAAAACATTCATTCTGTTAGGAAGAAGAGGAGGAGGAGGAGGAGGAGGAGGTCTCAAAACAACAGCTGTTCCACCTCTGTCCTCTCAGATCTGCCAGGCAAAGGGAGGCGGAGAAGGAGGAGGAGGAGGAGGTGGAGGAGGAGAAGGAGAGGGGGCACGGGGGAAGAAAACGGGCCATGAAACTGAAGGAGTACGCACCCTTGATCCTTGATTTACTCACAGAGGGGTGAGGGGAGGACAGCCGCTCTAAAAATACCCCATAAGGAGAGAGAGAGAGGGAAAAGGAGAGACTGGAGGAGGTTTGGGTGAGGAGGGGGGTGGCAGAGGAGGAAGAGGAGAAGAAGAAAATGCTTGTTTTTGCTTCTACTGCCTGGCTACTGTAAAAAAAAAAAAAGACATCTTAAGTTTCTGCGTCCTAAAAATACACCTCCCTCGTGACAGAAAGCAGTGTGGATTTTCTTTTTGTGTTATAACAGGAGGGGGCTGCCTTCCTCTCACATCCCCCGTGTCTCCCCCGTCCTCCCCCCGTCCCTTTCATGAAAAAGATGTCACTAAAGACCCAAACAGCCAGAGGGGTTACGTACTTCCCCTTTACTAATCACTTCCTCCGCCGTCTTGTTACAGGAAGAAAAAATAGAAGAAGTCATGAATTAAGTACAGTCCTGGTCACCGGGTCTATGGCTGGCTGGCTGACTTCCTCAGGTGATATCGTCGTGGTCTCCGATGTCCGGTACTGTGTGTGTGTGTGTGTGTGTGTGTGTGTGTGAAATCTTCACTGTGTCAAGGCTGTCTGTCTGAGAGACGACAGCACGCCACAGAGCAAACTCCAGTCTGTGGGCTGAGAGGGATTTAATGAAGACATGATGAATCACTCATTCATTCATTCAAGTTTAAAAAAAAAAAAAAAAAAAAAGAGCGTTTTCATTCACAAGATTCAACCGTCTCACTAAGAGCTGAACAATTTCAGAAAAAGATCTAATTGCAATTTTTCTGGCAGACGCAGCGATTTCAATTCAATTCACAATTTTCTTTAAATCAAAGTTTTCACAATGTACAGTAACATTTACAAACTTGACAGAAAATTACATCAAACCATTGAAACATCAAAAGCTGCTACTCTTATACTAAGATGAAAATAAAAATGATGGAGATAAACGGTCAATATTTTAATATGAAAAGCGGAAATTTTGAGAAATAAAGACAAAATTCTTATTAAGTTTAAGAAATCAATTTAACATTATGTGAAAAAAAGTCCAAACTTTCTCATTTAAGGTCAAAATTTTAAGTCTAAGATAAAAAGTCTACGTTTTGAAATAAAGGAAATGTTTGAGATAAAAAGCTGAAATTTTGATTTAAGTCAAAATTATAAGAAATAAACACAAAATTATAGGATAAAAGGCAAAAAAAATTAAAAAGATTTCTAGATAAATAGTCAAACTTTGAATTGTCTATCACTATTCTTGTTATTTCTAAACCAGACTTGTAAAGTGTATTTTTAGTTTTAAAAACTGAAGAACAAAAAGAGCTATCTTTGACTCTTAACTTCTAAAAATGATGTAGTGCAAATATTTTTAATTGTGTCAAGTTAAATAAAATAAAATACAAAACAATTAAAAAGAAAACAGATCCTGGGTCAGTCAGGAGCAGGAAAAAATCACAGCTTTAGCGATCACATGATCACGATGTTTGAAATTGTGATTCCGATCAAAAAACGATAAATAGTTCAGCCTTAGTCTCACTTTTAACTTCCTACTGAAGGATGGTTTTGAATTCCCGAGCCTGCATCCATGAGAATAATATCACAAATCACATCAAAACTGCACCAAAAACACAAAGAGCTGGATAAAATCTTACTCTTAGTAGGCAGAAAGCTTCAGCAAGACCAGAGTTATGAGTCAAAAGTCATCTGCAGTTCCAGACCAAAGACTTTGTCGTCTCATGTACAGAAACCAAATCCAAACACCTTTAAACAGTCGCAAGCAAAACCGTTAAGTAAGGCAGAAACCCTGGGCAGCACCGGAGTTGTGAGCAAAATTACCTCCTGCTACCAGATGAGTCTTTATAAGTGGGTTTTAACAGTTTTTTGTGTCATACTTGATGTTTCAGAGCAACAAAGGCAAGAGAAACTGCCTTCAAGGGAGAAACCTCAAGCAAGACCAGAGTTATTGGCGGTTAACCAATCTACCTGACTGGGTCACAACAAGACTAAACACAAGGATCTGCAGGTTCAAGCCAGTCGGTGCAAAATCACATCAAAACTGCCCCCAGGACATGAAACGCAAAGGTCTGGACCATTGACTGTATATAGAATAAACAGCGTGGCTCCGCCTGTCACCGTTCTACGTTTTTGAAGCCAAAAAACCCGTTTCTCTAGCCGCCATTGTGCAGCCAGAGTCTGCGCAGTAGAGAATTTCCGGTGGAGCCAAGTAAAAAAGAGAAATAAAAATATTTATTTCTTCTTCTTCAGAAGGTTTAGTCTCCTTTTGGCTCTTTCCTGAAGTTTCTTATATCCCCGATAAAAACTACTCACGAACGGCAGCTGTCAACTATCGTAAAACGAAACTTGTATCGCGGTTTTTAGNTGCCTTCCTCTCACATCCCCCGTGTCTCCCCCGTCCTCCCCCCGTCCCTTTCATGAAAAAGATGTCACTAAAGACCCAAACAGCCAGAGGGGTTTGCATGAAGGGGAAATGATTAGTGAAGGAGGCGGCAGAACAATGTCCTTCTTTTTTATCTTCTTCAGTACTTAATTCATGTCAGGACCAGTGGCCCAGATACCGACCGACCGACTGAAGGAGTCCACTATAGCAGCACCAGAGGCTACAGGCCATGACACACACACACACACACACACACACACACACTTTAGAAGTGACTGTCAAGGCTGTCTGTCTGAGAGACGACAGCACGCCACAGAGCAAACTCCAGTCTGTGGTCTGAGAGGGATTTAATGAAGACATGATGAATCACTCATTCATTCATTCAAGTTTAAAAAAAAAAAAAAAAAAAAAGAGCGTTTTCATTCACAAGA